>JARFJB010002008.1:722500-875000 GCA_036346205.1 Vesta saturnalis | reverse complement strand
CCAGATGTCGCTTCCTTTACTCCTAACTCAAAAGAGAGAGGCAGCGATTTGACCCATTAAAAGGGAGAGAAACCTTTAACGTACCAAATATGCAGGTTTACGATGCAGACTTTTGGCAAAACCACATTTTTCAGGGTTCAGAAAGTAGAAAGTGGAATTCAGATAGAGGAAACTTAAGCCAAACAAGCACAATGAAAGGAGAAAGAAGAAAATATTTGTTGTGGAACAGCCCACGACCATCCAACCTAAAAATTAAATTTTCTCTAAAAAATATACCTACACGTTTTCTTATAAGATTAATCGTTATTCAGATATTGAAATAATTTGAACTAATACTTAAATTGTATTGTCACAATTTTTTGTCTCTAAATTACGCGTCATATCAAAGAATTGCATCAAACATAATTAATTGATATGTTTAAAATCTGCATGGTATTTTTATATCTTTGAAATATACAACTGTTTCAGAAATATTTGACAAAAACCAAAAACCGCCCCTAATAAACATCCCCTCTCATCCGCTGAATTTTGGCCAAAATCTAATCAGTTCCAGGAGAAATAAAAACTCGATTAAGTACGAAATTTTAAGTAAGTACGTGTGGTCGTTCTGGAGTTATCGTGGATACTGGCATACATACACGCATACGCACGCACGCACGCACACAGACAGACTCGCACAACACAGACACGTACATACACACACACACACACACACACACACACACACACACACACACACACACACACACACACACACACACACACACACACACACACACACACACACACACACACACACACACACACACACAAATAGGCAAGACCGGCCACTTGGTTACAAATGGAACAACAAATACATTACAGTGTTAGGAGTCAAGTTTTACGATGGCCAGGAAAAAGATGCTGCAAGGTCAAAACCTCTATAGCACATTGGATTGGAAACTACCGCATCTATCATTGTTAGGAAAGAAAACGATAATTAATTAATCAATTGCACCAAAAATGTGGCACGTGTTTCATGTAATAAACTTTAGCAAAACACAGTTACAGAAACTCCAGTCTTTTTACCAATTTCATGTGGCCGGGTAAGTATTGGTGCAAGTAAATGGACTTGTGCTTTCCAATTAAAATAGGCGCACTGGGAATTGTGAACTTACAATCGAAACTGAGGAGCTTACGGATAATGACACTCCAGAAACTCAGTAAAAATACTGAATCGAGTGATCATGAACCAGGTGACAGCAGTCACGTTTTATTCTACCACTAGAAAAAGCTACAAATAGCTTAGATTATGCAATAGATGGGTATCCTCGTGGACTACGGGATACCAAGGCATTCCAACGACAGCGTTTAAATTTATTAAAGAAATAACACCGCCTCTATTCGTTGAATTTTGGTGTGCTGTAGGGTTTAAAGCCATAGGGAATTCCTATAATGGGAATAAGTGGATTGCAACAGCAGAACTACAAAAAAAGATCGAACAGGTATCAATACTAGAACAGAAACATTTATCAACACATTACTCAAAAATCCAACGATATTTTGATGTACATTATGGTAAACCAATGCATGACTATACAAAATATAACGAACCGCTGCAGCTAAACTGTACCAACATTGATGAGAAAAGGATGATAGTATCCACAACTTCACGGAAAGCCTTGCAAGAAAAGATATCCGCAAATATATATGGGATCACAGAAAAACAACTAGGAAAGTATAAAAATATGGAGGTTCATTAGAAAACATTTTTCAATAAGCTAACATTAGGGAAGGAAATTACTTTGAGATTTGCTAAAGATAGGCTGGTTCAAGGAACAAGCATTCATATTTTTCTTAATTGTCCGCAACACACACAGCTCTGGTATCACGTAAAAAGCCTAATATACAGATTAACTTGGTACCGCATAGGCACTCAACAAATTTACAGCGCTTTATTTCAGAACATACCGAAATATCACCTAGCCAACTATCTAATAACCATGGCCAAACGCACAATATTCCAAGTGTCTATTGATATAATGCGGGGGAGAACCATGAAAGACTACAAAACACAATTCATTTGAAAGAGTCCGTAATAGGATTAAGAATGAGTATGGATAGTCACTGGGAAAAAAAAGCCTAGAGTGTTTTCAAAGTTTATGGTGTGTAAAAGATGTACCGTGCAAAATTGAAAATAGAGAGTTAGAAATAGTGATATAGCCATATAATGTTTTACTATTACTGCAATGTTTCCTTTAAATTGTTTTTGTAAAGATGCATGTCATGGATATAACCAATGCATTATGAAAACTGGTGGAATACCATACAAGCATTATAAAATTTGAACATTTCTAAAGTGTACAGTTGTAAATAAATAAGTAATAATAATAATAATCACACACACACACACAAACACAGACGTACAGACACACAGACACACAGACACGCAGACACACAGACACAGACACACAGACACACAGACACACAGACACACAGACACACAGACACACAGACACACAGACACACAGACACACAGACACACAGACGCACACACACACACAGACACACAGACACACAGACACACAGACACACAGACACACAGACATACAGACATACAGACACGCAGACACGCAGACACACAGGCACACATACACACAGACACACAGGCACACAGGCACGCACGCCCACAGATACAGACGCACAGACATCTGTGCGTCTGTTGGCTGCATGTGCGTGGTGCGTGTGTGCGTGTGCGTGTGTCGTGTGTGTCGTGTGTGTGCGTGTGATGTGCGTGGTGCGTGCGTGCGTGTGCGTGTGTGCGTTCGTGGCGTGTGTGCGTGTGCGTGTGCGTGCGTGCGTGTGTGTGTAGCGTGTGTGCGTTGTGCGTTTGTGCGTGTACGTGTATGCGTGTGTGCATGTGTGCGTTTGTACATGCGTGCGTGCGTATATGCGTGTGTGCTTGTCTGCGTGTGTGCTTATGTGCTTGTGTGCACTTCGGCGTCCGGTACCTATCTTATGAGGAGGACAAGGACAGCTTATTAGAATACAATGTCAAAAATCTGACAGGGATCGAAGACCCTAAAACAAGTTCTAGAGTCCTGAACTTATCTTATGAGTTAGCGTGGGGGGTCCTTTACTAGACTACTATTTCAAATTTTTCACCAAAACAAAACTGGTCGCCATGATTGCCAACAAACAGGCTAGCCTACAAAATTTAATTATAACTCATAATTAAAAGAAATTGGCGGCGGAATTTTGCGGCGGAGACCCGAGAACAAATTACGGAGGCCTTTATCTGTCTTATAAGATAGCATGAGGACCCCTTATTACAATACTGTTTCAAATTTTTTGCCAAAATAAAATGACCGACAAAATTTATTTATTACTCATAATTAAAAGCAAAATGAGAGCCCCCTTACTGGAATACTATTTCAAATTTCCCCCCAAGCGGACTATAAGAGTCTTTTCTATTTTGGGGGCCCCCTTATTAGAATACTATTTTCAAATTTATTGCCAAAATCAGAAATGGTTGCCAAGATGGCCGGCAAACAAAAAGAGGAATTTAATTATGACTGGTATAATTAAACATCCGTAAGGGGCGCTTGTCCTCATATCAACAAAGTATGACGAAAGGGCGATTGTGAGATTTAATAAATAAATCCACTTTTGTGTGATTTGATTAACTGACTTCAAAAAATGGCCACTTAAGCCACGCACACAAGAAATGACCACCAAAAATGGTTGTCGTGTTGATTAACTGATCTGATTAATTGATGTGGGCAAACTACACGTCGTAAGCTCAAATCCTACTCGAGGTAAACTTTTGCATTCAAAATTAATTTGGTTTAGTTGTTTTGATTTTGATTTTAAAATGACCGACAAAAGCAAAGATAACCTTCAAAACAAAAATGTCCGATTAAAATAACCGAAGCGCTTCGGCGAATGCACGAATTCAGACGCTCGCGCATGCGCGGAGGTTGCGTCCCTACAGTGTCTAAGTTGAAGCCCTTTCTGCTGTCAATCAACATCAAGAACGAGGCCAACAAACACACAACTTCGTTATCTAAACAGGAATTTTTTTGGTGATTATATGGTAAGCATAAGTCACTGGTATTTCTTGGAATTTCCCTGTAATAAGTATGAGTCATTTTAATGGGATTGTCCTAAGGCAATATAACCTATTGATGTGTTTTCATATACGTTTCAATTGTTTTAAGCTATAAAACCATGTTTTTATATACATCTTATGTACGTTAAAAGGAAGAAAACCAGATTAAAGTGAGCATTGGTTAACAAATAGAAAGACTACTGTAAAATTACAAACAAAAAAGTTAGTAACAATATGTACAAGATGATAAAAAATGTTTAGAATCCAATTAGTGCGCTTGCGTAAAATCGAAATTTAATATGATAAATGCTTTCATTTTCACTTGTAAAGAATATGAGGTTAACTCTCCAACTAAACTATTCTGCAAACACAAGAATGTGGGTACCTTCGGGCTTAGTGATTTCTGTTTTAAAATACTACCAGAAAACTTGTTTTCAAATCTTGAGCAAAATTAAAAAAAAACATTAAAAAATCAAAGAATATCTCCTTATTACAAAATGTTGGATGAATATCCTATCAAAATGACTTTGGATGTTGGGACAATTTGAAGCATCATCCCTGCAAAAGGACCATATTTCTAGATGTTGGAGCAACAATTTCTTAAAAGAACTTATATGCTACGACGATTTCAAGATGTTGGGTCAATGTCTTGTCAAAAATATCTTAGATGTTGAAAAAATTTTAAGAATTACCCCTTCAAGAAAGGCCTTAAATCTTGGAGCACAAATTCATCAAAAGAACTTTAGATGTTGTGGTCATATTTTACCACAAGGACCTTAAAGCTGAGGCAATTTCAAGAATGATCCTTGGAGGCTTAGATCTTGTGCAATTTTAAAAACCTGTTAATGGATTTTACATTAAACGATTAGGCAAGAATCTATCAAAAGGGCCTTATATTTTGGGCTAACTTCAAGAATATGTTAAATAACCCTTGTTGTTAGGGTCTACGTCCTACCAAACGAATTTCTGCTGATGGACAGTTTCAATAATTTGTATAAGGGCATTCTGCCGGCACCATCTTTAATTTCACAAAAAAGTAGCACACTGTCGTGAAAACCGCAACCCTTTAACTTTAAAAATAAGGAAGATACCCCGCTAAAGTGCCAAAATGGGATACCCTGTACACGCGGTATTTTAAAATAAGCTTTTTCTAATTCTATATCATAAAGTTTACATTATCATTCTGTTTTAAGGTGAAAACAGAACGACAAAAATGCATAACGCAAACTTTATTTTACAGTTTTTGGCGCATTTCGATTTATGGCATTGGCTACCCTGGATTTGAGGTTTTCCAGGAAGATGTTAGCACTATCCTCTAAATGTCAGTTTACTCTCAGTGTAGCCAACACCCAAAAGTTCAGTCTGGCAATAATGCAAATTAGCAAATTGCAATTTCTAACATTGTTTTATAACAATCAGAATTAGAAAAAATTGTGTAACCACACGTTTCATAATGTGTATTGTCGTGGGAGTGTTTTAGAACAAATTTGCACTCGCCCGGTAACACTAACATTATGATTCTTGTATTTTAATATACTATTTTTGTAATTTGCTTCCATTTTGATTCTTTAATAGACATATTAGGAAACTCGACGTCATCATCTCCGATGTCATTATAGCCATTAATTCACGGAACGTGTTGATACGGAATTATGTCGCATTTCGTTCATACAAAATTTGTCAAAAACAGAATGCGTCCAGTGGAAAGTTTTGATGTGAGCATTTTTGGCAATTTCACGTATTTCAAGGGGCGTATATGCAAGATTTTCTTGATTATCTTCCATTTTCGTGTTTTGTGACAGAATTTGGATAATACAAAAGGCGACATTACCAA
This sequence comes from Vesta saturnalis, assembly GCA_036346205.1. Taxonomy (NCBI): domain Eukaryota; kingdom Metazoa; phylum Arthropoda; class Insecta; order Coleoptera; family Lampyridae; genus Vesta; species Vesta saturnalis. The sequence goes on along the minus strand of JARFJB010002008.1, from coordinate 869,076 downwards.
CCGCCATAAAAATCCCTAAATCAACTAAAGTAAAAATTACACGAAATAGCATAAATAACATGTTTCGTAGAACCTTGAAGCACTCATTCTTTAAAAAAACTCGTGGTGAAGGACCGGTTTTATGAAACTTGTTTTTTAATATACTATTAAAGACAGCAACTACACTAAACAAATAATATCAGCAATAACGTTTTGTTTAATCAACTAGCAACAATTACCAACATGCGCTGTTCACTGAATTGGTATTAAGTTTGGTTCCAAATCCCATAGTTATGTATCACGTCACCGAAGGCGCCGGTGATGCTACATTTAGTGACTTTAATCAAGCAACATTTAACCACCACAATACTCTAAGGCCCGGTGTTTATTTAACCTTATTCTTTCTGTTAAACTGATGTAAAATGATTATTACTTATACAGGGTGAATCATTAGTGCGCCGTCGGAAGATTCTGGCTTTATTATTAAAAATTAAAAAAATGTTATAGCGCCGATCTATATCAGACTTAGATGTGCATCGAATAAAAATTGTTTCATCCCTATAGGGTGTTCCATAGTTGCAGGACCGGACTCAGCTTTGTTTTGTTAAATGGAACCCTATATTTATTTAATTTTATTATTATTTGTCTTGTTGAATGCTAAAAAAACGGTGCTTCGTTTTTAAATTTATTTTGTGGCGTTGCCTAGTTAAGAGCATTTTTTCTTTAAAAAAGTGAAAATTTATACCTTTACTTAAATTGTTCTGAAGACTTTAATATTAACAGTAGAACTAAGGTTTGGCAGACGAGTAAACAAGACCTTGCTCTATCTTTTGACCTTCATACTTCCTGATTATACTATACTGGGTGTTTACAAAATATGGTCAATTTTTGAAAATTTGAAATGACCATAACTTTTGTTTTTTAAATGGAACATCCTGTATTTTATCATGTCATCGTGTTCTGTTTTTAATTCTCTTACTTTTTTATTAAGCATTTAATATACCTAACGCTATGCGTTCTCGAAACATTTAAGATTTGTTGCAAAATTAATGACAATTGTGACAAACTGGACGGTCTATACAAAAGTAATAAAGCAAACAAAAGAATTTGCATTTGAAAAATCATAAATTATTGAGAAAATTATAATAAGTTATAACTAAATCAAATGCTCGATGTATCCACCATTTTCTTGCTAACAGGTGTGAATTCTCCTCAAAAAAGAATCTTCAACATTTCGCAGCATATTTTGGTTAACGATTTGAAATTCTTCTTCTTTGGTGGTAGGAGATTCTTGGTATACTAAGCTTTTAATATAACCCCACAGGAAAAAATCTAATTTTGTCAGATCAGGAGTCCGAGATGGCCATCCTACTGGCCCACCTCTCCCAATCCATTTATTGGAAAACGTTCTGTCTACATGTTCTCTAACAATGCGACTATAGTGGGGAGGCGCACCATCCTGCTGAAACCACATCCTTTGACGTATGTCTAACGGCAATTCTTCAAGAAGCGGAGGTAACTCATTTTGAAAAAATTCAAGATAGGTTTGACCATTAATGTTTCTTTCAAAAAAGTAAGGTTCAATTATATGGTTCCCTACTCTATGCCGCCCCACACATTCAAAGACCAGCGATGCTGATGATCGATTCTTCTAATAGCGTGGGGATTTGTATTGTCATAATAATGAAAATTATGCCTGTTCACAAAACCATTTTTGTAAAAGGTTGCTTCGTCGGTCATCAAAATGTGTTTAAAAAAAATTATCGTCCTGTCCTAATCGTTCCAGTGCCCACTGGGAGAATTCCAAGCGTCTTTGAAAATCATTTGCATTCAGCTCTTGGACTAGTTGAAAATGGTATGGATGAAATTTATTTTTTCGAATAATCTTGGAAACATTAGTTTGACTAATAGATAAATCAGCACTGAGGTTTCTTGTGCAAACGTTTGGAATTTCCACTACACTGGTTAGTACCACAAATACGTTTTCTTCGTTTATAACCCTTTTTTCTCGTTCTTTTCTTTCGTATTGTACGTGTCCTGTTCTTTCAAATCTTTCTTTGAGTTTTTCAAATATCCTTGGATCAGGATGCCTGCGCTCAGGAAATCGTTGGTGATAAATTCTGGAAGTAAGAAATGAATTTCTTTCACCTTCGCCCAAAGCGTAGACCACGTCAATACATTCATCTTGTGAAAATTTCATTTTTCACACTAAACTGAGGAACTAGTGAATGACGTTTAAGGCAAACGTCAGGAATTATAAATCGCAGGCCTAGTGGATGCCCTTTTTACACTTATTGCCATATTATAAAATTATGATTTTAAAACTCGAATAAGAAGTAAACCTTTGTCCATTGGTGTTTATTGGACCATATTGTCAACAACACATTGACGATTTGTAAATATTCAAAGCAAAAGTCATGATTATTTTATTAATTTTGCAACAAATCTTAAATATTTCGAGAACGCGTAACGTTAGGTATATTACATGCTTAATAAAAAAGTAAGAGAATTAAAAACAGAACACGATAACATGGTAAAATACAGGGTGTTCTATTTAAAAAACAAAAGTTATGGTCATTTCAAATTTGCAAAAATTGACCATATTTTGTAAACACCAAGTATAGTATAATCAGGAAGTATGAAATTCAAAAGATAGAGCAAGGTCTTATTTACCCGTCTGCCAAACCTTACAGTTCTACTGTTAATATTAAAGTCTTCAGAACAATTTAAGTAAAGGTATAAATTTTCACATTTTTAAAGAAAAAATGCTCTAACTTGGCAAGGCCACAAAATAAATTTAAAAACAAAGTACCGTTTTTTAGCATTCAACAAGACAAATAATAATAAAATTAAATAAATGTAGGGTTCCATTTAATAAAACAAAGTTGAGTCTGGTCCTGCAATTATTGAACACCCTATAGGGATGAAACTATTTTTATTCGATGCACATCTAAGTCTGATATAGATTGGCGCTATAACATTTTTTTTATTTTTAATAATAAAGCCAGGATCTTCCGACGGCGCACTAATGACTCACCCTGTATATGTATGTCAGATTTATTATTTTATGAACAAAGTATTGTATAAATAAATATAAATACGTGTTTGAATAGATTAAATTTTGTTAGTTTTATAATGTTAATTTACTTTTGACGAATTTAGTGTAAGTAAATAAAAATTGTATTAGACATTTTTTAATTAACGTGATGTAAAAAAAATGTATATTAGAATTCACAAACCTACTTATGTTAGTACATACAATATTATGGAAGTTAAATGTTTTAATGCTTTTAGACCCATTTGCACCACCTCGGTTTTAAACTGAGCTGGTGCAAACGGGCCAGTTCTTATACATTCAAAATAAAGCATTTAAATCTTGAATTTTTAAAATTCCCGCCTGTGTCTCATTAGCGCTCAGGTGACGTAATACACAACTAATTTATTAAAACGGCGCGAATGGTACGAGTCTTGTATCTATCCCCTCATTTATCTATGGTTACCAGATCATATCCCTTTTATTTGTTTAATCAATTACTTAAGATAATACCTATATTTACTGGTTTTCAATGTCATACAGTATAGTTATAGTAAATTCAGACTTAAGACCGTCTTCCTCGTGTTTTTCTAATAGATTTGGTATTTTTAGAGTTTGATCGGAATGTTACCACAAATTAGTGTAAAAATTTGAGAAACACGGGTTCTTGGACAGATAATAACTACAGATAACCAAAATATGAATCATACAACAAGTACTAGACAGAAACCATGTCAAACTAAAAAAATTACGTTCCATCTTTAAAATTCATCAATCATAGTAACTCCCGAGTGTGTCAAAACGTCACACGCTCAGTTTTACGTGTCCCTAGGCTAATTAATCATTAGTAGAACATCGATCCTCGTTTTTTTCACTTGTTTCCCAGACACACATACACTTTAGCATGCGTTTGATTTTTCCAAAAAAAATAGTCCATTTAAATTAAGGAATAAAAAACACATCTGCATGCGGTAGAAATAAATTTTTAATTTACTAGGTTTAAATTTAGAGTAAACCGAGCATGTAACGCGCTTCATAAAAACAAATTTAAGGAAAAAGTGCACACAAATTTTTCATCAAGTTCAATATTGTATTACTCTATCTTTTTCTGGCAACAGATTTTTAATTTAAGTAAACTTTTCATGTCTCTAACACCTCGTAATGGCGCTTTGACAAACAAACTGCCACCACATCCGCACTTTTTACTGATTTTTTAAAAAATTTGTATCAAAAGATTTTAAGAATAATTTCAATGTAAGGGTGCGTCTGGGTGATCTGTGAAGGGAGTAATTTCGGAAGAGCATCAATTATTTTAACAGTGACATCTGAAGGGAGGAAAAAAAAGAGAAATATGGGAGGTCTAGGTTAAAATGTTACACAAACATATTTTGCAACTTCCTTATTTTAAAACAAACCCGAAGAAGATTATTTTATTAAATTTGTTGATTTTGGATACTTGAAAATATTCATCAGTCAACAATGAAGATGTCTATAAATAAATATCATTCAAAACTCATTAGCTTGTGTATGTGTGTATCAAAAAAATCACTGCACACATGATAAACTAATCAAAGAGCTACTGAATGTCTCAGACTTTAATAAGTTATTAATAGGAAAAAGAAAATATGCACTTTTTTGTTTAACCAAATATTTAGATTAGCTGTTCCAGTTAAAGATATATTTTTGTTTATATTTTTATTCAACACGGAACTTATGTCACTTGGGGTTAAAAATATACCGGGCAAGCGTAATTTGTACCTACACGTTGGCCTTTTTTAGATGAAATGCAAAAAAAATTGCGTTGTCTGTTAAAATCAGGGGTGGTAAAAGCCAGTTAATCATTGTAGATTAACACATGGCCTTTTCCTTATATTCATAAATCACTGATAGACATTTAAGAGGTTTGGCCCCCTTTCAAATGTGATAAGTTGGCAAAATTTGTCACAACATTGGGTGGGCCAAGTATATTATTTTACAAAATTAACAAATTAATTTAAACACTTTATCAAAGAAATAATTTCTCACAGTGCTCTAGTACACTTATAAAAATATAAACAAAACTTGAAAAGTTTGTATCAGAAAATTAATGGTCCCTATACATTCTAAGTAAGCAACCCTCTTCTCTAAAACTAAAATAGAACATTTCCAAATTTAAAATTTATGACGTACTCAAAATAAGTACATCATTTTATGATTCACTTTTAAAAGTTAAAATGTTATATGGAATCGTTTGTTCATCTTCAAAATAATTAATGATGCGTTAATTTTTATGCTTATTATTATGTACTCGTATGCTTTAACGAGCTCTTTTTCCATCCTTTAAAATTTTCGCTAGTTATAAATACAGTGGTATATTTCAATAATCCGTATAAATTCTTTAGGATGTACGGGGTGGCCAACTATGAATGCGAGGTACTGTATCTGGGAAATTATACATCGTAGAGGCTTGCGGAAAAAAAAGGCCAATACAAAAAACTGGAAAATATTTTCAAGTTTTTGAAATGGCCGCTAGGGGGCGTAACTGCAATCTTGAATCTAAAAAAGTGATGTTTCTGTGAATTCTGCTATATTAACCTAATAAACAAATAACTGATCTTTGAAGTCGAGGATAATCTGAACTTTTTTTGTTTGGCACTTTTTGACGTATCTATAAAAATAAAGTGGTGCGGGGTATTCAAAGGTTTCCTTAAATCACCCCCCGTATCTTCGAATCTGCTAATCCGATTTTAACAAACTTGGGCGCGTTGAAAAGAGCTTTTCGTGGGCTACAAATCTTAAAATAATTGTTTTGTTAGTTTCACATGTCGTCGCTAGAGGGCTTTGTTCGACATTCCGATAGAAACGGTTAATTTTCGCAAAAATTTAAATGCATTGGTTTGACTTTTTTCATGAACAAGTAGCTAAATGAGGCCTAAACAAGCTCGCGAAAACCGCATCTCGATATCTCGTTCCTAACCTAAAATATCGGACAAAGAAAACTTTATACGAAAATCCCTTAAATGTTTATTTTTTTTAACTATATTTTTCTGGAATTGTTACTATTATGTAAGTTGTGGCCCTAAAAAGGACCGATTTAACCCTGCATCTACCGTGCTATTTGACTAGCATCACTTACCATGGGGTCACTTTGACCCCAATATTTAAATAGTTGTTTAAATGTTAAAAAAGAAATAAAAAACAAATACTAAGGTTTAATTTATTTGGTTTAATAATCACAAAGGATTTTATATTTACTGTGAGCAGTCTCTGCATATAATAGATGCACAAGTTGAACATACAGGAGTGTTACATTTTGTGCACGAACTTGTTGTCTTTTTGTCATTTTGCCTTGGACACTTTCCACATCTTTGCCGTTTTATTTTGTTTGTTTGTTGGACTGTTGGCTGAGGGGCTTCCCTTTTTCTTTTTTTTGGTACTGTAGACTTACCAACTGCTATCCCTGCCATCTGTTTTCCCAAACTTATAATAAAATGTCGGCGTTTTTTTCCTTCTGGTTCCGGTTGAAGTGATAACCATACTATATATGCATTCATGACCCTTACATCAATCATGTTGAAAAATATGACAAGAGGCCATCTCCTTGTCATTCTTTTTGTTGAATAGTATCTTGTCTTTTGGTCCATCGTATCAACTCCTCCTTTAGTGTTATTGTAGGTAAGGATAATCTGAGGTTTCTTTTTGTAACCAGAATCAATCTCCTTCTTGTCGTGCATAGTTGATAGGACATTAACAATTTTTCCTTTTTTTGTGCAGTAGGAAACTAACGATACATCTGGCTGAAAACCAAACATGCTTGAATATAATTTGCGTTGTTTGTTGCAAAACTCAACCCGTAGTTCTTTCCTATTTGCTCTGACAGTTCCTACTAGTGTAAGACCTTTCTCTAAAAGATCCCTTGCCAAATTTAGACTTGTAAAAAAGTTGTCACATGTTATGTTTCGACCTGAGTTTTCTAACTCAGAAACCATATGCTTGACTACCCTTTCTCCAAGCCCTACTGCTCTGCCTTCATCAGCCTCTTTACCTTTGTATATTTGCATCTTCCAGCAATAGGTTGTTTCTGAATCACATATTGCCCAAATCTTTATCCCATACTTTCCAGGCTTGGAGGGAATGTATTGACGGAATAGGCACCTCCCTCTAAAAGTAACAAGTTGCTCATCGACTCTAAGACTCCATCCAGGATTGTAAGCGTCTTGCAAATCACCATTCCATTCATCAAATATTTCTCTTATAAGAGCGAGCTTGTCAAGGGATCTATTTGATCTTCTCTCTTCAGCATCATCAAAACGTATTACGTGAAGTAGTGCCTGGAATCGATTTCTTGACATTACTTTACCAAACATATTACGGCCATTTTCTACGCTCCACTTACTTCTTCATTTTTGGATTTATACACTCCAATTAGTATAAGAACTTCTATAAATTTAACTAACTCGTCTTCATCAGTATCCTCCCATTGATCAACACTACTAGCATTCTTATTTGTCCAGTGACATATTTTTTTTAGCAAACATTTGCGAAAAAAAAAGAAGAAAAGCGGAAACGGGATCGTCACATTCCCTTTTTGAATATCGTGTCGGGCCAGCTTGTTCTTTCAATACATTATGCTTGCTTCTCCTAACTGTAGTATTGACAATAGCATGACTTACCCAAATTTCATTATAATCTTTAGAAAACAAGATGTCATCCTGAAGATCCGCTTCATCGTCTTCAAAATTTTCATCCATTTGATCATCGGAATCTTCCTGAGCAGGATATTCTATATGATCGCCTTCAGTATCACTACATGATACTTGCCTAAAAAAATATAAAAAATATTAGTTATTTTATAATTTATTACAATCAAATACAAAAAGAATACTAAAATAGTAGATACTTGCCCTTCCTGATCAAAATCACTTATTTCGTCTTCATCTGCTTCCAAAAGAATTCTCAATTCTTCTTGGGTGAGAGGTCTGTTCCTACTTGTACTAGGTACTGCCATATTTATTCGAAAATAAGAAACAAGAAATAATAAATTGCGCGTATACACTATACGGTTACTCATACAATTCTCGACTGACACTCCATTCCGGCACTATACGGCCACTCGTACAATTCTCGACTGACACTCCATTCCGCCGCGCCTGCGCTCCCGCTCATCTTCAGCAAAGTCATCAAAAAACGTCGAGATATCTGTGTGTCCTTGGTACAATAGGAGAAGTGTGGATGTTGAAGAATCGACATATAAAACAAAAAGATTATCAATTCACTTATGAAAAATGAAATGGGGTCAAATCTACCCCTATTTTCTGTTTTACTCAATTTTGGTATTTTCTAAAAAAAAAATATTGCTGAATTTTGTCATTTATATTAGTTGAACGATGTCTCCAAAGTTCGTTATCAAAATAAATTTTTTGGAAAAGTTATAATAACTTAAAACAAAAATTGGGGTCAAGTTGACCCCATGGTAGACGCAGGGTTAAAGGAGGAAGGTTTTTAATGCCCCCGTAAATGCTCTAAATGCTGACCATCACTCTGTGCATTGCTGAGGCCTCTTATGGGTAGACAAAACTGCAGCTTCTGAATGGGTTATCTAAAAATTGCGATTTTAAATGTTTGTAAATTTATACACCAGAATAAAATCACCCTTTTTGAAATTACTACGGGCAAGTAAGCAATGCTAAAAGTTATACGAAAGGCCTATTTCTTTTTTGTTTAAATGCATATTCAATATGGATATATACGAAAAATACAATTAATAGAAGCAGGCAATGGAAACAGATACCTAAACAAAACATACATAATCCTCAAATTGTTAATAGTTGTCAATACTTTCGTGTTACTTTGAGAAATTTTTGTGCTTTCAAAATGCGTTTTACGAATAATGAAGCTGTTGATATGCTTGCGGTTTATTTTGAATGTCTTCAGAATGCCGCAGTAGCTAAAAGAGTTTACGCGACTCGATATCCAAATCGGCGTCCTTGCGATTTTTATTTCAAATTATTTGGACCGATGAAGCCACCTTCAGTAGTGACGGGAGAGTCAATCTGCACAATATGCATTATTGGTCTGCAGAAAATCCCCATTGGTTGCGTGAAGTTCAGCGCCAAGGACTTTGGAGTTTAAATGTATGGTGTGGCATACTGGGAGGCAGAATTATTGGGCCATATTTTTTCGAGCAACCCCTAAATGGCAATGTATTTCTTGACTTTTTGACCAATCAATTACCGTTGTTGTTGGAAGATGTGCCTCTGGAAGCAAGGCAAACATTGTTTTTGCAATTGGATGGTTGCCCAGCACATTTTGTTATTAATATGCGAGAGCATATTAATGCAGTATTTCAACAGAAGTGGATTGGAAAAGGAAGTCTGTTTCCATGGCCTCCGTGATCGCCAGATTGCCTCGATTTTTATTTATGGGGGCGCTTAAAGGACATCGTGTTTCGGACTCAACCTACTACTAGAGAAGATATGAAAAACCGGATTCGTAACGCAATACGTGACGTACGGAGAGCCGAAGTTGAAGCTGCAGTTTTGTCTAGTCATGAGAGGCTTCAGCAATGCATAGAGCGTTATGGTCAGCATTGCGAGCATTTACGTGGGGATTAAAAACCTTCCTACTAAAAATCGGTCCGTTTTAGGCCACAAATAACATAATAGAAACAATTCCAGAAAAATATAGTTAAAAAAAAATAAAAATTTAAGGGATTTTCGTATAAAGTTTTCTTTGGCCGATATTTTAGGTTAGGAACAAGATATCGAGATGCGGTTTTCGCGAGCTTGTTTACGCATCATTTAGCTACTTCTTCATGAAAAAAGTCATACCAATGCACTTAATTTTTTTGCGAAAATTAACCGTTTCTGTCGGAATGTCGAACAATGCCCTCTAGCGACGACATGTGAAACTAACAAAACTTCAAATATTATAACATTTGTAGCCCAAGAATAGCTCATTTCAACGCGCCCAAGTTTCTTAAAATCGGCTCAGCCGTTTCGAAGATACAGGGGATTATTTAAGGAAACATTTGAATTCCCCCACCACTTTATTTTTAGATATACGTCAAAAAGTGCCAAACAAAAAAAGTTCAGATTATCCTCGACTTTAAAGATCAGTTATTTTTTTATTAGGTTAATATAGTAGAATTCACAGAAACATCACTATTTTAGATTCAAGATTTCAGTTACGCCCCCTAGCGGCCCTTTCGGAAATATGAAAATATTTTCCAGGTTTTTGTATTGGCCATTTTAGTATAACTTTTTTTTGCGCAAGCCTCTACGATGGATAGTTTCCTCGCATTGTTAGTTAGCCACCCTGACTTACTCTCTACATTGAGAAAAGACTATAAGCATTAGTTGAGGTTAATGCTGTAAAGTCATTGAGAACATGTTTGTAAAGGCTTGTAAAACCTATTTATGCCTGAATGTTCGTTTTCAAAAATAAAAAGATTCTTTTTAGAAACTTTCTTTTTAGGTACTACTAGATATTTAATTTTTTTTTTAATTTTCCCAAACAATTTTTTTTTCAAAATCAGTATACAGGTTGTTCCAGAAACTTCGATTTTGGTACATATTGTCAGCTAGTCGAATGATATTTTGTGGTGGAGTCTATTCTTTAGCTCATGTATCTGGAAGGCGGGAATCAGCAATGGCCCATTTTAACAAAACTTTTGTTTTAAATAGGTACTACACCTACTTTTAAAACTTTTTTCACTCTTGTCATTTTTTCATGCCACCAACAGTTTGCGCGGAAAAAAATAAAAATAGAGATTAAGAGCAAAAATTGAGAAATAAATAGTTTACTCAATTATTAACAATATGAACAAATGAAAATAAATTGATCTAATCCCGTAGTTAATGATAATAATAATTTACAACAGGTGTTCAAAATGGCCTCCGGCACATTGTTGACATAACTGTAGTCTTTTAATGAAATTAAAATTTACGGATCGTAAAGTGTGTCTCTTATTTCAATGCAAAATAGTATTTAAATTCTTCCTTGCAGTTCTTCTATCGTTCTGTTGCATAAACCATGTTTTTCGGATGGCCCCATAAATAGAAGTCGAGAGCATTTAAGTTGGGAGACCTTGAGGGCCAGTATATGGGTGCATCCTGACTTCTCCCGATCCAACGGCCTGGGAAATTTTCGAAATCGCCGAACAGCCAAAGTAAAATGGGTAGGGGCTCCGTCTTGCACATACCATATCTCTTATCTATGTAACAATTCGAAAAGGTGCAAATATTCAGCTCCTCCTAAACGCCTAGGTAAAAGAAAAGGTCCTATTAAAAACCCTCCTAATGCCAGCCCAAACATTTAAGGAAAAAGTATATTGGTATTTTCCAGTCATGACAGATTTGGACCATTCGTGCATGTTGTAATGATTCAGAATACCCTGTCGTATAAAGCTTCATCAATAAACAGTATTCGTTCTGTAAACTGAGGGTTTCTAATACGCCTGTGAAGTATTTCTGCGCAAAATCTGACGCGAAGGCCATGGTCTATGGGTAGCAACCCTTGAACCCCTCTGAAATGATAAGGGTGCAATCCGTTTGTCGACACTATTCTTCAGATATTAGTTATAGACATATTGAAAATACCTACATGCTTCTCTGACACATCTCCACTTCACAGAAATTCAAAACTGCCTGTTCTTCCTGAATATCGATTACAACTCCCCTTTCACATTTCGTTGTTGACTTTTAAAAGATCCTGTGGTCCGTGATTTTAAATGAATACGAACAAACGTTCGATTATTAGCAATGTGACGGTTGGGAAATCTTTACCCATACAATCTTAAGGCTTGAAGAGCATTTCCGCGACATTCGCCATAAATCAGATGTATGTCAGCATATTCTTCATCAGTGTAATTGTCATTCATATTAAATAAATAAATTAATAATAATAATTTTTCACATAAAAATAACTAACGAAATTTGCAAAAACCGTCATTAATAGACTTAATGGCGATTTGTTTGACAATAAAACAACAGAGAAACTTTAACATAGCAACCGCCTACTGCGTTTATCACTAACCGATGCGTTTATCAGAAAAGATGTTTAATAGGGTAAGGAAAACTATTTTTATTTATTTCCGCGCAAACTGTTGGTTGTATGAAAAAATGACAAGAGTGGAAGAAGTTTTAAAAGCATTTAAGTCGGGAGACCTTGGGGGCTGGTAAATGGGTGCAATCTGAGCTCTCCCTATCCAACCGCCTGGTAAATTTTCGAAATCGCCAAACAGCCAAAGTAAAATGGGCAGGAGCCCGTCCTGCATATAGCACATCTCTTGTCTATGTTGGAAAGGTACATCTTCCAACAATTCGAAAAGGTGCAAATTTCAGCTCCTTCTAAACGACTAGACAAAATAAAAGGTCCTATTAAAAAGCCTCCTAATGCCAGCCCAAACATTTAGGGAAAAAGTATGTTGGTATCTTCCAGTCATGATAGAATAGGAACTATCATCGGACCATTCGTGCATGTTGTGATGATTTAGAATATCCTGTCGTATAAAGCTTCATCAGTGAACAATATTCGTTCTGTAAACTGAGGGTTTCTAATACGCCTTTGAAGTATTTCTGCACAAAATCTGACGCGAAGACCATGACCTATGGGTAACAACTCTTGAACCCTTCTGAAATGGTAAGGGTGCAATCCGTTTATCGACAGTATTCTTCAGATATTAGTTATAGCGATATTGAAATATTTAGATGCTTCTCTGACACTACTCCTAGAATCCTCTTCAAAGAAATTCAGAATTGCCTGTTCCTGCTGAATACCGATTACAACTCCCCTTCCTGCATCTTGTTGACCTTTAAAAGATCCTGTGGCCCGCAATTTTAATTGAATACGAACAAAGTTCGATTATTAGGAATGCGACGATTAGGAAATGTTTCCGCATACATTCTTAAGGCTTGAAGAGCATTTCCGCGACATTCGCCACAAATCAAATGCATGTCAGCATACTCTTGATTAGTGTAATTGTTATTCATATTAAATAAATTAATTAATAATAATTTTTCACATAAAACTGTGAATAATAGGCTTAACGGCGATTTGTTTGACAACAAATAACAGAGAAACTTTAACATAGCAATCGCCTACTGCGTTTATCAGTAACCGATGCGTTTATCAGAAAAAATGTTTAATAAGGTAAGAAAAACTATTTTTATTTTTTTCCGCGCAAACTGTTGGTTGTATGAAAAAATGAAAGAAGTTTTAAAAGCATTTAAGTCGGGAGACTTTGGGGGCCAATATATGGGTGCATGCTGACCTCTCCCGATCCAAAAGTCCGGGAAATGTTCGGAATCGCCGAATAGCCAAAGTAAAATGGAAGAGCTCCATCCTGCATACACCACATCTCTTATTTATGTTGGAGAGGTACATATTCCAACAATTCGAAAAGGTGCAAATATTCTGCTCCTCCTAAACGCCTAGGCAAAATGAAAGATTCTATTAAAAACCCTCCAAATGCCATCCCACACATTTAGGGAAAAAATATGTTGGTATTTTCCAGTCATGACAGAATTGGGATTTTCATCGAACCATTCGTGCATGTTCTGATGATTTAGAATAACCTGTCGTGTAAATAGAGCTTCATCAGTGAACTGTATTCGTTTTGTAAACTGAGGGTTTCTAATACGCTTGTGAAGTATTTCTGCGCAAAATCAGACGCGAAAATCATGATCTATGGGAAAAATTCTTGAACCCTTCTGAAATGGAAAGGATGCAATCCATTTATCGACAGTATTCTCCAGATATTAGTAATACGCTTATTGAAATACCTAGATGCTTCTCTGACACTTCTCCTAGGATCCTCTTCAAAGATCCAACCGCGTGGGAAATTTTCGAAATCGCCGAACAGCCAAAGTAAAATGGGCTCCTCCGTCCCGCATATACCACACCTCTTGCTTATGTTGGAGAGGTACATCTTCCAACAATTCGAAAAGGTGCAAATATTCAACTCCTCCGAAACGCCTAGGCAAAATAAAAGATCCTATTAAGAACCCTCCTAATGCCAGCCCAAACATTTAGGGAAAAAGTATGTTGGTATTTTCCAGTCACGACAGAATTGTAATTTTCATCGGACATTCGTGCATGTTGTGATGTCGTGTAAATAGAGCTTCATCAGTGAACCGTATTCGTTCTGTAAACTGAGGGTTTCTAATACGCCTGTGACGTATTTCTGCACAAAATCTGACGCGAAGATCATGATCTACGGGTAACAATTCTTGAACCCTTCTGAAATTGTAACGATGGAATCCGTTTGTCGACAGTATTCTCCAGATATTAGTTAGTAGGCATATTGAAATACCTAGATGCTTCTCTGACACTTCTCCTAGGATCCTCTGCATAGAAATTCAAAACTGCCTGTTCCTGCTGAATACGGATTACAACTCCTCTTTCTGCATATCGTTGTTGACCTATAAAAGATCCTGTGGCCCGTAATATTAAATGAATACGAACAAACGTTCGATTATTAGGAATGCGACGATTGCTAAATCTTTCCGCATACATTCTTACGGCTTGAAGAGCATTTTTGCGACATTCGCCATAAATCAAATACATGTCAGCATGCTCTTCATTAGTGTAATTCATATTAAATAAATAAATTAATAATAATTTTTCACATAAAACTATCTTGACGAAATTTGCAAAAACTGTCAATAATAGACTTAATGGCGATTTGTCAAAACAACAAAGAAACTTCAACATAGCAAGGTTAAGGTTAAGGTCTCATGTTCCCAAATAGGAACACTGGAAACGCATGCATAAAATTACTTGAAAGCGTGTTACGTTTACCCTTAGTACACCCCTGGTTGCCAGTCGATTCAACTAATACCTGATATTTGACAGTGTTCTAGCGCCATCTACGAACCATTAGTTGAAACAACGGTATCCATTTCATCATTTCTACTCAGTAGCCTCGTGTGTAATTTACAACTGGTGTTTTTCGTATTTTGCTAGCAAGATTAATTGAAAATAAAATTCAGGTAAGTTGGTTAAGTGTAAAGGAACCGTTTCAAGCTAAGATTGAGAATGATTTTCCTTTATTTTGGTTTTCATGTCAGAAAATATCAATGTTCCAAATTAGGAACAACAGTCATTGGGGAAAAACTAATCAGTTCCTGATGTGGAATAATGAGCACTTTTAATACGTAATAGACCGTCATTGATTTTTTTCTTTCGGAGGTAGCGAAGATGAAAATCTAAGATGATTTTATACCTAACCGAGGCACCGAAAACGATGTGTCCAGTGATGACAAGGTGTCTAGCGATGAAGGAGATATTTCAGAAGATGATGAGCCACTGAGAGATTTATCTGATAAGAAAAAACCTAATTATAAGTGGACTGAAGTGAGAGGGGATCAAGGTACTTCATCCCATCCACAGTTTACACCACAAAATACAGAATAGGAGCCGGAGGGAGAACCATTCATTATTTTGAGAAGTTTTTCAAACGATTTATTCGATTTGATAGTAGAACAGAGCAATTCATATGCTTGTCAGGTTGATCTAGTAAACCTCTCACTCTCACACGATCAGAATTGAGAATTTTGTTGGGACTGTTATACATATGTCCATTTTCGATTTACTAAGACATCGTCTTTATTGGACACGATCCTTTTCTTGCACTTACAGCAAAAATTTGGAAGACCAAGTGGGAGTATCGAAAGAGACTTTCAGGAGAAGCGAAAGAGAAGTCAAACAAAGCCAATACCGCAATATGACGTCAGCACAAATAAAGTAGGGCACCTACTCGAAAACAAAACTGTGCACTAAAAACATATTTTTGTTTTTTTTATTATCTATGTGTATTATCTATACAGGGTGGGTGTCTACTGCGTGGACGGAGGATTTCTCATTAACTATTAGAGATATCCAAACTAATTTTGGTGTGATAATACACGATCATTGGACCTACATTCTAAATGTATTTAGGTATATACAGGGTGATTGACAAAAATATGCCAACCCAAGAATAAAAGTATAGAAATTTGTATCTGTATCACTAACCGTTCTGCAGATCGTCGCTTTAGCATCAAAATAAAACCACGATGCGAGCGTTGTCATCATGATTTTTTAAATCTGTTTGAAAAATTACATTTCGCGTAAGTTAATCATTCTGTATAGTTTTACATGTTTTTGAAAAATTTCCCAGTTTGTTTGTTAGTAGACTATTATTAATAGTCGGTGGTATAAAGAGATTTACAAAGTCGTGGTGTCAACGCTCGCATCGTGGTTCCAAAGTTAACTTAAAGTGACCATTTGTGCAGAATGGTTAGTGATACAGGTACAAATTTCTATAGTTTTATTCTAAACGTAACAGTGAATCCAAAAATGCAAAAATATACAGGGCGTTCCATTTAAAAAACACAGGTTTGAGTTGGCATATTTTTGTCAGTCACCCTATATACATATATACCTAAGTATTTTTAGAATGTGGGTCCAATGATCGGGTATATCCACACCCAAATTGGTTTTGATATCTCTAATAGTTAAGGAGCAATCCTCCGTCCACGCAGTTGACACTCACCCTGTATATGGACCTTAAGAGGTTAATAGGGTAAGGAAAACCATTTTTATTTTTTTCTGCGCAAACTGTTGATTGTACGAAAAAATGACAAGAGTGGATAAATGTTTAGAATTAGGTGTAGTATTTAAAAAAAAAGGTTTGTTGAAATCGGCCATTGCAGGAAAAAGTTCTGAAAGAAATAAGACCAGGGGTTGCTGATTCCCGCCTTCCAGGTACATGAACCAAAGAATAGACACTACCACAAAATAGGATTCGACTAGCTGACAATGTGTACCAAAATTGAGAATTCTAAGTTTAACCGTTTTTAAAAAAAGAGAAATAAATGTTATTTTCCGACATCTTAAAACTCGAACATCTCAACAGGGAGGACCCAAATTAAAAAATTTCATATTAACCCCCTAAAATGGCTTGTAGATACTCTGGTAAAATATTTGACCATCATTCTGGAAGACCATGTATAAAATTTTTGATTTATCAGGCTTTGAAGGTAGGATTTACAAAAAATACCCAAAGAAAGTGCAATAAACATATTTTTAATGTTAACATATGAAATGATGTGAAACAGTTTTCATCTTTTCTCAAACAGAGATGTATCTTACATTTTGAGCACTAGACTGAAGAGGGCTGTTTAGAGAGTGGGTGCTCGTAATTCAATCTCTTGTTCGTAAACTCAGGCCAGTGGTCTGTCCTTTCTCTCTAACGTCGAAATTTGGGATTGGTGCTGTACTTCCTTTCTTGAGGAAGCCGTGGCCAAGGTTCCACCCCTATTGTCATACCATTTTATAGCTCGTATATTGACACATTCTACGGTACGCCATTTTTCTTCCAATGTTACTCTGTCTTTCTTCTTCATGACATCAGAACTGAAGGTGCAACGTGGAAATCTGTTGATTCGTATTGTACCAATAGCACCTATTGCACGTTTCTGTAGTTCGACTAAGGGTAGAGTCGAAGCAAACCAATTATCAAAATATAAGAAGCTGTTTTTGTTATCTGGAATTACTGATAACTGGAGTACTATGTTTGAACTGCATCCTACATCGTGATTATAGCACTTGAGTCTTGATTGGCCTTGGAATGGCACTTTCTGCTCGTCTGTAGAGGAATCACGTTACATTTGAATACAATGGCATCAACCAGAGGTCTAATTTTAAATGAACGATCTCTATTTTCGCGGGCCAAATTAAGTTGGTGGGTGTTATCGTTGAAATGAAGATACCTTCGGATTTCCTCATATCTATCTTTACTCACAACATCTGCTACGTTTGGGATTCTAAAATTTGCTGAGCAATAGTTTTGAGTGCGACCCAAATCCATAAGTGACATGGACATAGTTACCCCGATAAACTGGTCTAACTCATATAGTGTTAGTCTGAGTGGTTTATTTGGATTACTTTGTACGGTATAGAGGTTTGATTGCTCAACTATATGGGTCAATAAGTTAATATCGAAAAACACTTGAAAATAACCGACGAGAGTAAGTATACGAAAAATTAAGACTAAACTTAAGTACAAATATTTACAAAACATGTTCAAATAATTCATCATTTTGTTCCAAACAAAAATAACACTTTGTAACAGTCAAAACCATAGCATTTTGTAACATTTGTGGAGAAATCGTACGAAATGTGTGCATGACAAATCGTCTTAGATCTTTGACATTATTGAACCTGTGAACATAAACATTTTCTTTCAGATAAAGCCAAAGAAAATTCTAATGGGGTTATATCTGGACATCTTGCGGGCATGCAACTGGGCCGTGTGCACCAATCCACTGGTTGTCTAATTGTCGATTTAGATATTCCCGAACAACCCACACATTGCGAGCTGGTGCTCCATCTTGCTGGAACCAACACAGCTGTCTTTCAGCTAATGGTACACCATTTAAAAAACTTGTTGATGCAAAAGCTGAAGATATCTTCCAGCTGTTAAAGTGTTTTCATATATAATTGGACCTAATAGTCTATTTCCCAAAATTCCACACCATACATTAAATCCAAAGCGTATTTGATGTCTTAATTCCCTTTTCAAATATGGATTTTGAGTTGACCAGTAATTGATTTTTTGTTCGGTAAAATAAACCATTATTACAGAAATGACTTTCCTCCATCCATAAAATTTGATGGGACAAACACCAACAACAGACGACAATACAACCCCAGAAAACCTAAAAGGAAATTCAAACACGTACCGGCACTACTAACACAACTACTGGAAGACATACCAGATGACTTCGACACAATCCTAGACGACACCCCTTACCCCCTTCGCTAAACCCTGCCCTACCACCGCTAAAATGATGATGACCACCGCTCACGAAAATGGCCAACTCTCAAACACGCAAACACCGCAACACACCACACCACTGTATACATTAAGAGCTAATTCATTATAGTAAAATAATAAAACTTTCTTTTTTTATACCACATAAAACATACAACACAATTGAAACCATAAACAATTCCAACACTAAAAACATCCAAAAGCAGAACGATCCAGGGCTGAAGAGGGAGAAGACCCCTAAACAGCCTACAGAAAGAAGGCTTCATAAGTAGGCATATAATCTATAAAAAAATAAAAAAATAAAAAAAAAATGTGACAAGGCGGCCTTTCTGGGTATTTGAGGTACATTCGACCAGCTTCTACAGACATTCTTTACAGATGGAATGAATGAAGTTTTATTTCTAGATATGTCATAATGTCACAGCCAGCTACGAAATTTTAATTGTAAAGCTAACTGTTCAGAATCAAAAAAATGCGATTCTAATAAAATGAAACGTGTGATACATTGTTGAAAAGAGAAAAAAAAACGCTATCAGAATTTAGTACTAAGCCTGCTACGATCCACAAGAAGAAACAAAGTTTATGTTATTTTCAAGAAATCTTGAAGATGTATAAAAATCCTAGTGTCATATTTTGATTACTCTTGAAAAAGTGACTCAATAATGTACTTCTCCTAAGACCATATTTCCCTTAGCTGAGTAATTAAATAAATAACAAAATCCACAATTTGAGTTTTTTGTTAATATCAAGTAAGCCATGGCAAATACATCAAATGTCTTTCTCCTATTAGATTAGGCTCCGAGTCACCCGACTAGCAATTTCCTCAATACCATCTTCACTCTAACTTTCGATATAAAGGAGGCGTATGTGCGTACATCAAGAACAGAATTGCTTGCAAGAGGGTTTCTTCCTTAGAAAATAAAAATTTTGACGTGATTTGGTTTAAACATTCTGGTCCTCATTTTGTGAAATTCTACTGTTGCATTTATAGGTCTCCTAATGACAGCAACTTTCAAGACTTCTTCGATTACCTTAGTATGAAAGTTGACTATCTCCTGTCTCAGTTTCCATCTTGCGATATCTCATTTGTAGGCGATTTCAATGTTCATAACTCTAATTGGCTTCAATTTTCATCTACTACAAATCCCGCTGGTCATAGTGCAGAAACATTTGATATTTCATGTGATCTCACACAAATGATTTCTGAACCCACAAGAATCCCTGATAACCCTGACCATACTCCACATCTTCTAGATCTCTTTCTTACATCAAACCCTCTTGTTTATAAAACTTCCGTTCTTTCGCCTTTAGGTCTTTCCGACCATTGTCTAATAAAAATCATTTCTACTGTACCTAATTCCACTGTTGTTCGCAAAACCGATAGAACCTTGTGGTGTTTTAAGTCAGCTCGATGGAGTGATTTACGGGATTTCTTTGCAACCTTTCCATGGCGTGAATATTGTTTTAAGTCGTCCTCTTCTTCGGACATCGCTCTTTCAGTATCTGAAGTCATCCTCATGGGAATGGAGTTATACATTCCGAAAAACAGTACCGTGTAGGTCATTCACGTTCCCAACCCTGGTTCAATAAGGCTTGTTCTGATGCAATATCTTTAAAAATAAATGTTACATTAAATGGAAATCTAATAAATCGGTTGACAGTCATGTAGAATACGTTGGTGCTAGAAATATCTGCAAAGTGTCATCACTAAAACTAAAAAGTTGTTCGAACAACGAAAATGCAATGAACTAGCTACATCTCCTTTAGGCAGTCGTAAATTTTGGTCTTTAGCAAAGCCATTAGTAAAAACTTTCGAACATCTTCATTTCCCCCCCTGACATCTATTGACGGATCGGTAGTTGCTGATTCTGTAGACAAAGCCAACGTTTTTGTGGATTTGTTTGCATCAAACTCGTGTCTCAATGATTCTGGAAAAGATGTGCCCCTAGTCAACTCTTCTTCATACGTTATGAAACCAATTCATTTTCGGTACAAGCTCTTGGAATCGATCATCAGTAGGCTTGATCTCAATAAGGCGACTGGCCCAGACGGTATCCCAGCTATTGTCTTAAAGAAATGTTCCCCGAACTAGTACCAGTCCTATCTAAGCTCTATACGATCTCTATGTCTTCTGGGAATTCCCTTCATCATGGAAGTTAGCAAATGTTCAACCTATTCCCAAAAAGGTGATAAGACCGATCCCTCAAATTACAGACCAATTGCCATCACTTCCATTTTGTCTAAAATCATGGAAAAAGCCATCAATCAGCAACTGCTCACGTTCCTTGAAACTAACAAACTCCTTAGTGACCACCAATATGGGTTTAGGCAAAGTCGTTCAACAGGCGATCTTCTTTCATATGTGACCCAAGTTTGGAACAATACAGTAGAGCAGTCCGGTGAAACAGTTGTAGTCGCTTTAGATATCTCAAAGGCATTTGACCAAGTTTGGCATAAGTGTTTACTTGCCAAACTCACCTCGTTTGGGTTAAATGATACGCTCATCAACTGGGTTTCTAGTTTCCTTGATAAAAGACGAATACGTGTCGTAGTTGATGGCTTTTTTCAAAAGAAGTTAGCATTAACGCGGGCGTACCACAGGGATCCGTTATAGCGCCTACACTTTTCTGCTGTACATAAACGACCTTATTTCTTCAACAACTAACCCCATCCATTGCTTTGCTGACGATAGCACTCTTCACTGTAGTTCATCTCAGTCTACTCATAGTGATAATCCACCTTCTATGTCAAATCAAGAAATTAAAGCTGAAATGGCAAATTCAATCAACAAAGACATTCAACGTATTCTCGAATGGGGAAGCAATAATCTAGTTAAATTTAATGCTAACAAAACTCAGTGTTGCCTTATGTCCGCCAAAAAAGATCGATCATTTCCTGTTGTAAGTATGAATGGCTCAGTTCTTAAGTTTTCAGACTCTGTTGGGTATGACTGTATCTTCAAATCTCTCATGGGTTGACCATCTTCTGTCAGCTACCAAAACAGCTGCTCGTAAAATAGGCTTTTGTACAGATCTAAGCAGTACTTTACCTCTCGACAACTCCTTCTGCTGTATAAGGCCCAAATTCGGCCTCATCTGGAATATAATTCTCACCTTTGGGTTAGTGCTCCCCAATACGCTCTCGATATCGTTGATCGTATTCAAAAGAGAGCGATTAGGCTTATAAATGACCCGTCCTTAACTTCTCACATACAGTCCCTTGAGCATAGAAGGATGGTTTCAGTTCTTTCTTTGTATTATCGTTATTACAACGGCTATTGTGCTGGTGAATTACATTCTTTGATACCATCTCCGGCTATCTTTGCGAGAAACACTCGGTTCGCTCATTCACATCATCAGTATGCAGTACAAATCTCTACTTGTCGTACCAAACGGGCGCAATCCACATTTTTCTACACGGCTTCTAAACTCTGGAATGATCTCCCTAGTTCCTGTTTTCCTCTCACTTATGATATGAGAAAATTTAAGGTAGCTGTTCATAGGCATCTATTGGCAATTCATTATCCCTCTATCCATCCTCCTAAGTGTTCCTGAGTGCTTTAGCACGATAGGCCTTATTTAGCCTGTTCAGATCCACAATCATAAAAAAAAAGGCCCACAATAAGGTAACTTTTTTTATAACTTGAACAAAATCGTAACTATTCAAGTAAGCGAGAGCCCTATGCTGAACATTTTTATCCTGAACACGCTGTATAGTGGTGTTGTGTGTTCGAGAGTTGGCCATTTTCGTGAGAGGTGGTCGTTATCATTTTAGCAGCGGTTAGCGAAATAGATAGGGAGTGACATCTAGGGTTCTGTCTAATTCTTGTAGTATGTCATCTAGTAGCTGTGTCAGTAGTGCAGGTAGGTGTTTGAGTTTCCTTTTAGGTTTTCGGTTGTTGTGTAGTCGTCTATTATTGGAGTAAGAGGTTTTAAGTATGTTTCTGATAGCGGTTGTTTCGCCGTGAACTCTGCAGTAGGTGTACCTTGTTTGTAGTGTCTTAACTCTGTCTGTGAGAAGTTGTATGTTTGCTGTTATTATTTACTAACGTGGGTGTGTCTGTAGTGCAGTCTGTGTATGTTTCATTCCCAGGCGGTGATGGATTTTAGGTAGTGATAGCTTGGTAAACCCCGCGTGTGACACAAGAAAAGGAGAAGGATATTAGGATTGTTGGTGTACGAGGAAGGGCTGGGTCCTATGAGTTGGGTAAGGGTTATGGATGGAGTTCCGAAAAGGTGTTGGATTTTGGTCTTGATTTCGTTAACAGGAATGGGAATGTTGGTTATAAGGAGAGCGGTGTGGTTGGGGTTGAAGTTGTGTTCGAACCAAGGTAGGTTTAGAAGTAACAGGGTTTGGAATAGCTGTTTTTGTGTTTTAATGGAGGTGGGTATATTGCGAATGCAATACTTGGGATTGGGTAAGGTGGTTGAGGAGGTGGTTATGGATGAGGATGTGGAGGTTGAGGTAGAGGAAGTTGTGGACGTGGTGGGTGAGCGGGTGATTGTGTACGTTCGGGTGGTTGTCGGCGTCGTAGGTCTTGCAGTCACCGTATCGTAAGTTAGTGGTGGCGTCGGTAACAAGTACGGTTGTGGTGGCAGGTCTAGGGGGTTCGCCACGTCGGAAATGTGTGAGGTAGGGACGTGTTTACCGTGTTTGGCCGTGGCTGTTAGTAGGGGCGCGAAGTTAGGGTCAGAAATTGTTGTGATGTGAAGAGCGGACTCTCCCGCCGGGAAAAGGCCCGGTAGTTGAGAGTCCGAGAGAATGGAGGACGGTTTGTTAGTTAGTTTAGTAAACAACAAAAATCTATATACTGTTATTGAGAGTACCTATGAGCGTCTTCTTTCAATTAGTGGTGGACCTTGGCGGTGTTTCTTACTTGATTTTGATGTGTCCAGTTATCTGCGTGTAGGTGGTCCTGTCCTCTATGTGCAGCTGGTCCTGTTTTCTGCGTGTACTGGTTTGCGTCTCCGGTAGAGGCTCTTTCTTATCGATGTTTTATTCGGTGCTGTCCTTCCTTGGCCCTTTATATGCTGCTGGTCTTCGACTTCCTTTTTTGATTGACCATTTTTTTAGGTTGTTTGCCTAAGCAGTGAGAACTATCCTTCATTAAAACGGCGAACTTCTCGAAGACTGGTGCTGCTGATTAAAATTGGTTGTAGCTGCTAGCGCGCTCGCGATACTCTCTTTTCCAAAGATTGACTAAGAGTGTTTCACGATTATCAAACAGAATTAAAATACCTCTTTTGGGTAATTAAACTGAGTGTTTTCTTTATTTATCATTTATATCGATTTAAACCGTTCGATAACAATAAATAGTAATAGCTTTAAGAATAAATTTATGAAATATGAAATACAAATATGTCTGCGACTACTAGAACAGTCTGATAAACGTTTAAAGACAACTACGCAACCCCCACTTTTATTTTAGTAAAGCATAGCTAGATCTTTAATAAATGAAGTATTATTAAACTACCTTGTATATGACAATTCAGAACGTCCTCTAACGGACGAAAGCTAACAGCGAAAAATTTAACAAAACTTAATCAAGTTTTGATGTAAGTGTAAAGTTGTAAAAACTTTAATTGGAATTTGATAAAAGCATTCACAAATAGAAAAACTTGACATGCAAATTAAAGATCAAGAACAAAGGTCTAGGAAAATACACAGCAAAATAACCTAGAAATACCAATTACTAAAATTAAGACGTAGCATAAAGGTAAGATAGAACGTCCAAAAGAAAAGTGATAAATTATTCAAGCAACAACATAACAGATAATCTTTTGATTACAAAAAAAAACCGTTATAAACCTTACTCGTCATGTTTCTTCAGATAATGTTATTGAAGCGCTTTATAAGGTAGAGGATTTTGCGATAAAACCGTTAGATAATATAATTTCCAATATTGAGAATTCTATTAGATCTTTATTTTTTTATGCTACAAAAGCTCTTCCACCGAAACTGCATTATCTACCAAAAATCCATAAAAATAATTTTTCTTTAAAGCGTATTGTTAGTGCAATTGGTTGAATGCCTTTGTTGATTGAATTTGCCATTTCAGCTTTAATGTTTTGAGACATAGAAGGTAGATTACCATTATGAGTACACTGAGATAGACTACAATGAAAAATGCTGTCTTCAGCAAAGCAATGGATTGGATTAGTTGTTGAAGAAATAAGGTCATTTATATAGGCGCTATAACTGATCCCTGTGGCACATCCGCGTTAATGCTAAATTCTTTTGAAAAACGGCCATGAACTACGTCACGTATGCGTCTTTTATCAAGGAAACTAAAAACGCAGTTGATGAGCATATCATTTAACCCAAACGAGGTGAGTTTGGCAAATAAACACTTATGCCAAACTTGATCAAATGCCTTTGAGATATCTAAATCGATACAACTGTTTCACCGGATTTTTCTAATGTATTATTCCAAAATTGGATCACATATGAAAGAAGATCACCCGTTGAACGACTCTGCCACCCGTATTGGTGGTGACTAAGGAGTTTGTTAGTTTCAAGGAACGAGAGCAGTTGCTGATTGATGGCTTTTCCCATGATTTTAGAGAAAATGGAAGTGACGGCAATTCGTCGTTAGCTCGAAGGATCGGTCCAATCGCCTTTTTGTGGGAATAGCTAACTTCCATGATGAAAGAAATTCCCCAGAATACGTTTTATTAGATTTCCACTTAACGTAAGATTTATTTTTCAAAGATATTGCATCAGCACAAGCTTTATTGAACCCGGGTTGGGAACATGAATGACCTATACGATTCTGTTTTTTGGGAATGTATAACTCCATGCCCTGGAGGATGACTTCAGATACTGAAAGAACAATGTCCGAAGAAGAGGACGACTTATAACAATATTCACGCCATGGAAAAGTTCCAGAGAAGTCTCGTAAATCACTTCATCTAGCTAACTTAAAACAACACAAGGTTGCGAACAACAGTGGAATTAGGGACAGTAGAAATTATTTCTATTAGACAATGGTCAAATAGACCTAGAGTGAAAATGACGGAAGTTTTATAAACAAGCAAGTTTGATGTAAGTAAGATCTCTTGGGTCCTGCCCTCCCGGACATCCGAATGGGGCAGGATTTTACGTCCGGTATTTAATACCCTAGAAACCACAGCCACTTTTAATTTTTAACTTTCAATCCGATAGAAAGACAGCGAGGGCGAGAAGGGAGAATAATGATGAAGTAAAGGTGACCGGCAGCCCTTACCGAGCTCAGAAAATCGGAGACCCAATATTAAGGAGTCCATAGTAAGGATGGTGATACCTCGCCGACTGACATGGGGTACACATGTCTCCCACCTGTGAAATACATGCCTCCCGCCTGTGAAACACATGCCTCCCACCTGTGATACATGCCTCTCGCCTGTGATGGGGGTGCAGGATGGTAAAATACTGCTTAGATATGTACGAAAAGCCTATTTTACGAGCAGCTCACATAAGCTGGTCAACCGATGACAGCCTTGAAGATACAGTCATTCCCAACATAGTAATAGAGTGAAAACTTAGATATATATATATATATATATATATATATATATATATATATACACACTTTGCAAACTTATGATTGCATAGTGGATATACACCATAAATTAAAAGCTAGAAATCATTTTAAAAATTCTTTTAGTCAAACAAGGCATCTTACAACAATGGCCGATATTTTGAGGTAAATAAAGTATAACTTAAAAGTTAGTGTAACATAATTCAACAGTTACTCTAAATACCCCAAAAATCACAGACACTATCAATAGACATAAAACTGCTCCAGCACTCCAAACCTTCAAACCAAAGTAACTAAACAAACTAGTTAACGCTAAAACACACAAACCTAACCAACGAAGTACGAACAAACAAACAGAAACGTTCAAATACACAAACAAGAAAAACGTCCAAACAAGTAAAAAAAACAACCCAGAAACAATCAAATGAATAAGTAAATACCGGAAAAAAACAAGCAGCTAGCAAACAAGTAAATACGATTAAACATACGAACACTCAAACGTCAACGAGATATTCAACAAACATCCCAACACCAACACACTTGTTAAAAAACACAAACAATTGAAACTAGCCGAAACAACAAATATGTACGAAACAAACAAACTGGTTAACACGCAAATAGAAAACCAACCAAAGAAACAAAAGCTAGTCGTCTATCAACACAAAGGGGCAAGCAGTCATGCACAAACACACAAATACGCCATTTAAGCTGACATGTGAAATTGGTAATTACATAATAAGCACGAGTTTTGACGAAATTTTCCTGGGGTTAAGTAATAAGTATGAGGTATTTAAATGTTATTTCTATAAAAGAGGATGAGTCGTTTACGTTATCCAAAAACCTTTCACCTGTTTTAAATTATAATACGATATCTACATATACACCTTAGGCATTAAAACAACAAAACCAGATTAAAGTGAAACTAAGAGGGTGTTTTATGGTATCAAATACAGCATTGGCTATGAAAATAAAAGACAACTATAAAATAACAAACAATAAACATGTGAGTAGTAACTGTGTGTACAAGGTGCGCCGAAACGTCCCGTACGAAATAGTTGATACCCGTACGATGTTTTACAAAAATTGGGTCATGCTGAGGAATTTCTACACTACTCACGGTTGATCTTGATTGTTTTGCCTCTAGTTTCATACACCTAATTCAATGGAGAAAAAAAGACTGAAATCTGAGACAAATTTTTGGGTTTTAGACCTGGTTTCTGATATATTGTGCCTTTCCAGATTAGTTTGGCTGATTGTAGTATACGATTTCTGATTAACCCTAAATGTGCAGTGCATAATTCCAAAAGAGATTTTCTGGTAATGAGGAGATTGATAGGAAAAGCCAATAAGTAACATGTACCATCAATTTTAACCTTCGTTGATTATGAGAAGAGGTCGACCGTATTAAGCTATAAACCGTAAAACAAATTATGAGGAACAGCAGAATATGAAAACAATGACTAAAACACAGCACCTACAAAGACCAAAAGAGGTATACGAGACGTTATATCTCATAACCTAGTTATGGAAGATTTGTTCATCAACTAACACAATGGGAAAGTCTTCAGTTACGTCAGACATGCATACAGCGTAGTGCTAATAACGCCTTTTGAGAACATATAAACTGTTGTATTAGAAAACTCAACGTCTATATATGCAAACACGTAACCCCGAAACAAAGAGATTAACCAACAAACACCAAATCATGCATAAAACAAGTAAGAAAACGTACCAAAGAGACTAAAACATGCAATCAACAAGCACATACACAAAAAAGAAAACACCTAAAACAAAAAAACTAACAAACAACAAAACATTCAAACGTGCATACATGCAAACAAGTAAACGCTCAAACACAACAGATGTAAAACATACAAACACGCAAAGAAACTATTAATCAAGTTGTAACAAATAATTAAAGATTTTACTTTAAATAAAACACACTTAATAATTTACATAAAACTTTGCAAAATTACATTTCTCTTATCTCGAAGCCATAATATCTGGGTAAGCATTCATTTGTCGCAATCTAAAACCAATTACATTGTTTTGTCTGTTAAAAAAAGACCTAAAGTAATAACTTCCCTTATCGTAGCGTTACCGTTCACCAGTCCGTCATTTTAATGTTAGTTTGGAAAATTTCTCTTTATAATACAATGGTAATTACCGTAACGATTAGTTTTGGGTACAAATCATTAGTGCATTCTGAAGACGTGTACATCGTAGGACCTTTTATTTAAGAACGGCTAGAATCGCTCAATCCTCTACACTTACAGGTTGATATTGTTTGTCGTGTCCTAGTAGTGACTTAAATTGAGAAACCGTCAACGAAAGGTTTGAGATCTGTTTTATCTATGCTAACCTGGTAAGCTGTGCAAAGAAGGTAGCAGAATCCACGTCAAACCAGTAATGCTTGAACAATTCATGCAAGTATGCTCGACTTGAAGTTTGTTTATCTGTTATCAGGGACGTCAATTACCAATGTAAATAGTAGTACGTAGTCTTGTTTACTTGTGAATTTTATTAATATTAGTTAGCAATTAGTCATAAGTTGAGCTATACCTACCTTCACAGTTGAACTTACTCATTTTCCATGCGGTATTAGAAATTGCTGTAAAGGGTTATTCGTGATTACCTATAATGATTATTGGAGATTTAATAGAAATTTACTTTACTGTCACACAGCTTGCATTACAATAAAATGGGGTGATAATGGTAATCGTATAAAATTTAATAATAAAGAAATAAATGTAAAAGTAAATGAGTGTAAAAATGTTCTCCAAAAACAAATCGATAAGCTAACTCGAGATACTAACCATTCACCACTAATAATGCCTTCGACTCAAATCGGTAGATTAACATAGGGTGGTTCGTTCTTTTGATTTGCTTAATTACCACAATTTCTGCTGTGTTATTTTCATAAATAATAAAAATGAAATTTAACACTAATAAAATGATCTCGGACGCCAAGTCATTTTTTATAATGCTCGGAATAACTAAACCGAGGTGGTTAACAATAAAAATTTTATCGAAATGTAAAAAATAAAAATATACAAATATGTTTGTTAACAGTTAATGATATGGTTAAATAAAATATATCTTAAAACTAGCCTTAAATTCTAAAAAATGATTACATAAATACCCGTTTGTAAAATTTTGTACACAATTTCTTTAATAACCTCTGGTATCTAAACGATTACGGAAATTTCAACTGAGGTGATGTCATCCTTGCCACAATATTGCGTAATATCTTGAAATAATGCTTTACGTTGTAAGCCACAACAATGAAATTTTCCTTCTTATAAATTTTATCTTCTTGAAATTGAATAAACCAATATTTATTGCATTTTCTCGAACGCTCATATAATAAATGTAATCAAACTTTAAATTCTGTATTAAAAGCACAGCGCAATCATAAAATTTAGCGTACGTAACAGTAGAATTAATTGTGTAATCAAAAGCGGTGAAATTAAAAGTGTAAAAGTAAAATAAAAGTGAACTAAAATAAAAGTGCCATCAAATCAATGGCACTTTCACTAAATTTAGGTGGAAAACAGAAAAAAAAGCTTCCTAACAACACCACGTTCATCAGGAAGTGAAAAAAATGGATGCCTTGGAAGTTAGATGATGTACTCGTGCGCGAAGAGATTTGCGCAAGGAATTAAGTCAACGATGACGTATTGCGCGAATAAAATGATCAGAAGAAAATTTAAAGTGGGAGTATAAACCTTTAAGAAATATATACCCTTAAGAAGATATGCACTTAAGTTTCACCAAAATGCAAATTAAGTTGCCTACCTCACAGTTACAAACCATTAATTAATAAAATGTTTCTTATGACTGAATGAACGAAAGACCTTAAATTACGGTATATTTTAATACAACTGAAAAAGGGTTGTTACAACATGTTGATTTGTTCAAACGTTAAGATCGATCGCTTTGCGAGATCGTAGGTACAGGATGCGTCGCAAGCGCTTGCAATAGGTCCGGTACGACGTATTCGGCTTAGATTAAGTACACGGTGTTCGGTTGGGTTACGTAGTCATCACGCATTGTAATTAAGTTTGTTGATAACACGAATACTCATAACTTTATTCATGTTTTCCTTTTTTTTGCATTACTAATTACTTATATTGAATTATTCGAATATTACACGTTTTAAATTAACTTATGATTATTTTCCTTCGACTCGTTGTTGAAATTAGATTCCTGATTTGACCCTTTTCAGGGAAAGATAATCTTGTGGTTCCAAAGGGTCTGGCGCCTACTAAATAAATACGTTTGAGTCTGATCGTCTCTTACGTCTTGTTAGTTAGAGTATTATCTACACCCGGACTGCTTGTTTCATATCTCTTTGCGTGTGTGTTTTGATAACTGTGTACTTGTCTACGAATACATTAGTTTCTTTGGGCTTTGTGTGATTTTGTGGTTGTATATTGCTGTGTTGGGTGTATAATTTACTTGTTTGTTAGTGTCTTTGTGATTTTTTAGTTTATTTTTAGCATGTTAACTAGTTTTCTTGTTTGTGTTTGCATCTTTGAACGTGTACCTGTCTGAAGATTTGCGTGTGATTGTTTAATAATTTGCTTGGCTGCGACGTACTTCGTCTTTTACTACAAAAGGAATTTTTGAAGCTGTCTCCTAGCTTGTAAATTCTGTTGGAAGATGTCCGCCATATGCTTCCTGAGTTCAGTTTTTGTGTGTGCTAGCGTTTGTTGTTTACAAAATTCCTTTATTTGTGTATTTGTATATTTACGGGTTTACTTATTTTGTGTTTAGCTATTGCTTTGTTTGTTTGTTTGTATGAGGGAGTGTGTGTGTGTTGGTTAGTTTCTTCATTTTGGGGAGTTGTGTGTTTGCAAGTTTGGACGTTAAGTAACTTTGTTCTTTGTTTGCGATAGTTTATTTATTTGCGTGTTTGTATGCCTGCACGTTTGGTTATTTTATTGTTTGTGTTTACTTGTTTGTTAGTTTCTTTGTTTGTTTGAGTGTATGTCTGCTGACCAATAAGTTTTTTTTGCAATCTGTTTCTTTGGTATGTGTTCGTACTTGTTTCAAGCAAGGTTGGTATGTTTTGAGTATTTGTTTGCTGGTTTACTTGTTTGCTAGTTCTTTGTTTGCTTTGATTCTATACAATAAGTACTTGCGTGCGATAGATGAATTAAATTCATCATTCAAGAGTTAGCTAAGTAAGCGTTCGTTTTAAGCAACCGCACAGCATAAAGGTATGATATTGACACAAACAGCGCGAATTTTGGAAATGCCATAAAAAATTAATTCATGCATAGATTTTCATCACACACTAAATAGAGCTAGAAGCAGCATCATAAAAAGGTATCTAATCTAAAAGAATAAAATTGATGTAAGCCTTAACAGTTTCAGTTTAAACCGGAAGTTTCGCACTTATTCAAGATTTCCATAATGTTAGAAGTAAGGAGGTAATATAATTTTTTTCTTTTTACATAATGATTAGATATTTACACAAAAGTAATTGACTTGCAAATAAAGAACGGTAACCATAACCAGTAACAATAAACTGAAAGTGTCGACAACTATAATGAATATTTTGATGCTTCTTTTTATATATTCCATCATCCACTATCAACTGTAAGCTGCAGTAGTTATTAGCTCCGCATACTTACAAACATCTGGAGGTTGTTTAAATCATCGAGCAAGAGATCAAACCCATAACCGGTTGCCGTAGATTTTACTAAACAATAAATTTACTTTACCTTCTTGTTGTAGAGCATAAAAAAATATTTGTGTACTACCAAATCAACCATTACAATTTATAAATTTTAAAAAAATTGTTCAATTTGAATACATTGCTTAAGAGTAGCTCTACAACACCAACTGACAAATAACCATTACACTTAGTAATGTTTGTTTTCTTCTATACGATTTCATGTATTACTGGAATACTTTAATCAACCAGTTTACCATTTCTTGTTTAGTTTCTGAAGCATAACCATACCAACAGTTTGTTATTATTGTATACAAATTTTACCAGAATGTGCAATATAAATTGTGTTACATTACTGTAGCCTTGGCCACATTTGTATTTAGTACTTCACTTATGTCTTACTACAATTCTTATATTGCATTTCACTTTTGTTACATAATGATGTAGCATGAAATATTAAAATGTGACGTTGCCATAACCTTTCACTTTTGTTGAATAATGGTAACATAAGTTATATTGGATCACGTTTCGCTTTTGTTAAAGAATTCACATAATTTTCCTTTAAATACTTTACTCACTTACTAAATGAGAATGGTGTTTAATATTTAAGATGTCTACAAGTGTATTGTTAAATTTTACGTCAGAATCACAGACTACTTCTGCCTTGATTAGATCACTAAGTATTTAAGATATCTTTGAGTAAAAAATGAATTCCTAGTTCAGTAATACATGATTCAGGTTCGAGTACTTTATCAATCCACTCTCACACTTCCAACGTTTGACATCGAATATGAAATAAAGTTCGATTTTGTGTAAAGTGTAATG
The DNA here is from genome assembly GCA_036346205.1 of Vesta saturnalis. Taxonomy (NCBI): domain Eukaryota; kingdom Metazoa; phylum Arthropoda; class Insecta; order Coleoptera; family Lampyridae; genus Vesta; species Vesta saturnalis. Next base: position 836,237 of record JARFJB010002008.1, on the reverse strand, counting down.
CACCCTGTATTATAACACAGAAAAGTAACTCTTATTTTAATTCATGAACTGTATACAGTTCAATGTTTTAATTCCCTGTACAGTGTTCTATGCTTTCATAAACATAGATTAGTGACATCTATTAGCAATAATTCCAAACATGAATATTATATGTTCATAACCCTATTTTTTGTATTAATTATATTAATTATTCGCAAAAATCAAAATGGATTCTTCTATAGTAGTAAAAACTTTAATTCAACCAGAAAAAATATTTAAAAAACCAACCACAGCCCCAAAAAGACGTTCAAAACAAAAAATTCTAGATGAAGAGACTTACATTAAGGTAAGCCGAAATAAAAATTATTTGTTAAAAACAATTTTTAATTGCTTCATACTTTTAAAGGAAATGGGAAAAATTATCCAGAGAGATTTTTTTCCTGATCTGGAAAAACTTAAAGCGCAACATGATTATTTAGAAGCCGTACAACGTAATGATGTTGCTAAATTACGTGAGCTGTATGCTAAATATAGTGGGCGAAAACCACCACTTGAGCGAAGTAGGTTAAATTAGCTTTATGTGAAAATTTACTTAACTGTGTGTTTTTAGTTCCGAGCCCTGCTACCTTCGAAACACCTGCAAATCTTCACAATTCACAGGTACCAATAAATATGACACCGTCAGTTACACAAGAAGAACCGATAAAGGAGCCGAGATTAAGTCTGGATCAATTTTTAAACTCTCACACGTCACAAGATAATGAAAGTTTTGAGGAAATAATGATTGAATCGGAAAAAAAACATCGTGAGAAGTATTCGTATCTTTATAATGAAGAGGATAAGTGTTCTGAAGATCAAATGAAAATGTTAACATTGCCTACTATTGAGCAACAATGTGCGTTACCTGAGAAAAAGTTGGATATCGATACCTGGAGTTATAAGAACCGTAATTACATTATGTACATTCCTGATGGTGAAGATCTAACACCAGAACAACAAATAGAAATGAGCAAAAGACGGCAAGAGGTTGTTCATTATAATACACGATTACAAGAGAATCCATTTAATGATGATCGTAGTAAAGAGACTATAAATGAGCTGGCAAAATCACAAGCAAAGGTATGTTGTACTGTTTCATATTTTATGATTGTAATTAATCTTTGCAGATTCTTGATGGTAAAATTGGAGTGGATGGTAAAGAGCTAATGCCACCTGATATCCCTAATATTAACGGATTTAGTTTTATGCGTACACCTTCACCGAGGCCAGGAATTACTGATAGTCCTCTAATGACATGGGGTGAAATTGAAGGTACTCCATTCAGACTTGATGGAAGCGATACTCCGTTACCACGGTAAGTCAACTGTTTCACTCGCTTGCAAGATTAACGTCAATTTTTTAGAACACCAGGACCTTCATTTAAAATGTCCGAACCACCTAGAAGAGAACAAATTGCACATGCACTTGCTGAAAAAGTTGGTGAACGTCATCGTGATCAAAAAAGAAAGGCAATTGATGCAGCTAGACGACAATTTTCTTCGTAAGTTTAACTTCAGTGATATTTCCAATATTTTTATAATTACGTTACAGACCATCACCTCGTCCGAGTACATCAACAATTGATCGGTTAGCTACAATGTCATCTGCTGCAAGGCGCCTGGCAACTTCTAAATTGAAGTTAGGTGATTTACATTCAACTTATTCACCAAGTCCCATTCATCAACAGAGAGCACCTGGTACTCCTAGAAGAATACTTACTCCGAAACTAAATTTGGGTATTAAGAAGGCACACGATGATTTAACTGATGACTTGCTTAACATTAATGTTCCGAAACGGCAGAAAGCTTCTGATTTTTTTTAAATTATTACTAACGATTTCATTTTATTTATTCAAAATTTATGTTTATCCATTTTGTAGACAATCATTCATGCTATGCACAGAAAAATAAGCTTGTTTTTAAGTATAAATATGATTATATAATGTAAATACGTGTATAATTTATGTATATAAGAAATTTATATCAAATATACGTATATCTTGTTTTCATTAAAACTGTATTTTCATACGTACTATATTACGCTTAAGTTTATGTCACTAGATCATAAATATGGCAATATATGTAAACAAATGCGTTGTCTGACAATATATGTATTTATTCAACTGAAATTAAATTTATATTGCCGTACTTGGCTTAATTACAGGTAACAGTTTTGTCAATAATAAAAAGTAAAACTGTTTTCCAAGCAAACAAATTTGATCAGTTTGTCAATAATAAACATTCATTGTATTGAATTTCACTGTTATTGCATGAGGCAGAGTTCAAAAATTATTTTTAACTCTTATGTGGAGTTATAATTGGAATTTCTCATTTATAAAACGTGCTGAAGTCCCTTCTTGCAAAGAACTAAAAACAGGTTTTCAACGAATAAGACTTGAGTATTGTGTTAGTAATTTTCTTTCTAGATCCTTTGGAGGGTGGATCAATCCCGGTCCAGTCGTTGTCCAAGTTTTTGGGTTATACTTTTCCTGTTTTTCACGTTTTTAACTCCTATGTGCTGTTTAACCTGATCTGCCCATCCCATCTTTGGTCTTCCTTGTTTTCTCTTTGCAGCAACTCTCCAGTTTGTTATTGTGTTTATTGACGCTTGCTGCTCAGCTCTCATCACATGTCCAAACCATTCCACTCTCTGTTGCTTAATTTTCCCTACAACATCCAGTTACAACTTCTGTTCTGTGTTATAATTCATTCTTGTTCTATATTCGTTTTTTGTAACTTTCAGTGGTCCTAATATTATCCTGTATGTTCTCACCATTATTCTCAATTTCTCTTCTTCTTTCTTCGACATTGTCATTACTTCAACTCCGTACAGTACTATCAGTCTTGTTAACGTATTATACATTCTTTTTTTGGTACTTTTAGAAATAGATTTGTTTTTTAATAGTTTCTTGTTGGCGTAGAAAGGTTTACTTGTTGCTGTTATCTTGTCCCTTATTTCCAGTTGTCTGTCTACATCTCTTGTTATCATCACACCTAGGTGTTTAAATTTCTGGAGTTCTTCATATTCTTGGTTACCTACCTTAACTTTTCCTGATGTCTATTTATTTCCTATTCTCATAATTTTTGTTTTTGATTGGTTTATTCTCAGTCCAATTTTTCTTCCTTCCATTATTATTTCTTCTAGTACATGATTAACTACAACTAAAACATAATTTAAACAGTAACTAAACAACATTGTTTAATGCACATAAATTTTGTAAGGAAAGAGAAAAATTAAACAAAGAAAAAAAACGTAAATTATTGCATTATGTGATATTCCTCAATAGATCGACAAGCATTATATCAATATTAGCATTTATAGTAGTGAAATTTAAAGACATTATATAAGTAGTGCTTTTAATAAGGAGTTGGTCTTTGGAAAGTTATAGGGAATCTTGATAAGCGATTGGGTACAGAAAAGTTAAGGGATGATAGAAGAAAAGAACAGTTAATTCGATTGTTAAGTAGGCCATGTAAAAATCTAATGCTGCTGCATTTACGTCTGTGTTCTAATGATGAAAGTTGAAATCAACCTAGGAGATATTCTTGAGGATAACCCCTCATAGGATAGATAACATCAATTCTAAAAAAGCGTATTTCAAAAATTTTCTCTGAACATTTTCGATTATATTTATGTGTTTATTATAGATATGATACCATATAAGATTATAGTGAGCACTCAAGTTTTGGCAGCTAATGAGAATTATAGCGAAAAAATGGTTTGAGTATAATGAAACGATTTGGTATTTCTAATGATGAATTCAATCATTCTTTTTGATCTAAACATAAGGACATTCAGTCGAAAAACTTAGATGTTGATCAAGCATTACACCGAGATCTTTAGTAGGGGAAGGTGGCCCAAAATCATCCTGGCAGGCATTATGATCCCCCTTTTATTTTTAATACCAGTGCTGCCCTGTATGGTTAGAGTGGCTGACTACAGTCAGTCGAGTCGCCATGTTTACTCTACCATTGAAGGTGAACGCTGTGACATCGTTCCATAAAAATATCAATGAAAACGTTTTTTTAAGTTGTCTGATCTAAGGTAACTGCTTTTAAACTATTGTAACAGTGTTGTTATAGTAATAGGAACATTAAGTTGTAATATATTTTATGAAAACACATAGTTTTTCCTATTGTTTAACGAGTTTACGAAAATATTAAACACAGCCAACATCAAGTTACATTTTAACCTAATGCAATATGGACACTTTAAGGGCAAAATGATCCCTTACTGGGTTGGGTAAAATGATCCGGGATCATTTTGTCCGCTTGACTTTTTTTCTCACAGTAAAAATTTAAGACAACAAAAGGGAAAATATTTCAACAAATATTCTTAATAAATACTTACTAAATTGTTTTACTTTTTTTTTGTTGCAGATGGTTCAAAACTTAAAAGAAAAACTGAGAGGCAGTTATGGGACGAATGTAAGATGCAACAAGCAACAGAAGAGGTCCGTCGTGTTTCGCTGATGAGTTTAAAGAGACGCTGTAAAGGAACGAACAAGTTAGCTCTTAATGCTGTTAAGAAACTGGGAAGCAAAAGACTGGTTTCCACTAAGGAACAGGTGGAGGAATTGGTTGCGCATATACTTGACATGGAAAGCAGAATGTACCGTCTCACCACTAAAGATCCATTGCTTATCAGCTTGCAGACAAAAATAATATTGATCATCGCTTCTCAAGGAAACATGTCTAGCTGGCAAAGATTGGTTGACCGGTTTTCGCAAGAGGCACATCAGCGGGTCGCGCTCGTGCTGTAACCGGCCTGCCGTGGCCAAATTTTTCACGTTGCTAAAGACAGTGTATGACAAAACAAAATTTCCAGCTCACAGGATATTTAATGTTGACGAAACATCTTTGAGTACGGTCCCAGGTAAAAGTTGTAAAGTTCTAGCTCAAAGAGGTAGGAAACAAGTTGGCAAAGTTGTATCCGCATACTGCCGTAATTTGTATGTCTGCATGTGGTTCTTATGATCCACCTATGGTTATTTTTGCTCGTAAGCGAATGAAAGAAGATTTGAAAGATGGTGCACCACCGGGAACAGCATTCTATTGCAACGATTCTGGTTAGGTGAAAGTTGAGGTTTTTGAGGTGTAGTTTTGACCATTTTCTTTTCTTTATTACACAAGAGGATTCTGCACTTCTGATTCTTGATGGCCACCTTTCGCACACAAAAAGTTTGAGTGTCATCGAAGAAGCCAGAAGTAATTTTGTGACCAATTTATGTCTACCGCCACACACCACCCACAAATTGCAGCCGTTAGACGTGAGTTTCATGTATCCGCTCAATCACTACCACGATAAAGCATTGGAAAGGTGGCTTACTAATTACCCCGGAAGGGTTGTAACCGTTTTCCAAATCTCACAAATCTTCAACGAGTCTTACATGCAGGCGTGCACACCACTTAATGCAGTTAACGGATTCAAGAAGACGGGAATTTTTCCGTACGACACCAATGTTTTCACTGACATTGATTTCGCAGTTGCTGAAGTGACTGAGCAAAACGAACCTCGAAATGACAATGCCCATGAGCAAAATGATCCGGTCCTTGAACAGAATGAAGACGTCAATGATAAAACTATTGCCGCTCGTGAGCAGAAAGATGAGCCCAATGAAAAAAATTTTGAAAGCAACGAGCAACTGTTACACAATCTTTAGCTTCGGTTAATGAACCCTCGAGGGCATCAAGTGGTTTTAACGTACTGCCAAGTGCTGTTAATCCACTACTTAAAATTGCACAAGAACAACGTAACTCAAAATCAAGGAAGTCTGGTGGTACAGTAGTTTTGACAAGCGCTCCGTATAAAGATCAATTGTTAGAGTAAAAACAGAAGAAGGATAAGCAGACCGAAAAAAAGCTCTAAAAAAAAAGTAAATTGGTAGAAAAAATGTTCCCACAGAAAAAAATAAAAGGCGAAATGTGAGAAAATATACGAATAATAAAAGAAGAAAACAGGACAAAAATGACGAGGAATCTTCGGAGGAATCCGAAGTGGAAGAAGATACAGAATGTGTTATTTGTACCGAAACATTTCTACAGTCTCATTCAGGAGAAGGGTGGGTGGAGTGCTCGTTGGGTACATGACGAGTGTGCGGGAATCGACGATAGTGTTTGCGATTCATATTGCTGTGACTATTGTATTGACAATGCCAAGGTGCCCAAAGTGAGAAAACAGTTCGTAGATAACGTGTAATGTCATCTTGTTTTGCGTTTTAATGCAAACTTTTTTGTATTTTGTCGTTGTTTGATATCTTATTATTAGCTGTTTTATTACACAGCGATTTAAGTTTATTTTTAATGAATGTCTTCTGGTTTAGCTAAACCAAGTAATTTTGGTTGTCGTTAATTGGTTGTTTTATAACGAAAAAACTCTTAAAATGCATCTAGAACAGGGATCATTTTACCTTACCTATCAGGGTAAAACGATCCTTTTGGAAACATCTACATTACTACCCTCAAAAAAATTGCTTACCTATTATACCAAAAAGTTGGTAAGACAGTATTTAAATACAGTCTACCGACATTCCAAAAAATATATATTTGAACTTCTTTTCTTGTATACTTTGCTTTTTACAGGCATTTTTACCTTAGGGGGGTCATTTTGGGTCACCTCCCCTATTTGAAACCCGAGATAAGGGAAACGGATCTACCGAATATTCTGTTTTTACTATACGATAATATTTTACATTTGGAAATACTCAAATTCAAGCAATTGCGTAGACAACAGTTATAAATGGCCGTTAATTGATCTTGAAATGCTAGACAGTCCTTCATAGAAGTGATTTCACAATAAATTTTGAGGTCATCAGCAAATATAAAGTGATTCCATGAGACTTTACTAGTCATATCATTAATAAATATTAAAAATAACAGTGGACCCAGTTTTGATCCTTGGAGTACCCCTGACGATGCAGTAAATGAATCGGACGCAAAATTATTAAAACACACGTACTGTAAATGATCAGTTAAGTAGGAGAAACACAGAGAAAGAAGCGATTCACTGAAACCAAAATTTCGTAATTTATTAATTAAGAGGGCATGATTAATCCTGTCAAACGCTTTACAAAAATCAGTATAAATTACATCAACTTGGCTATGGTTATCTCAGACACGCAACGCATAGTCTGTAAAGTAGGCAAGGTTGGTTACAGTTTAGCTATTTTGCGTGAAGTCATGTTGAGGTAGCGATATAGTTTTTACTGAATGGTCATAAAGAGCTATTTTAAATACCTTTGGAAAATTTGATAACATCTTATCGGCTGATTATTAGATATTTTGTTGATAAGTTAAGTTTTTAGTTGTGAATACCACTGTTCAATTAACTTTTTTCACAACTTTGGACTAACATTATAATTTGACTAAATTTTATTAAATTTGCTTTTTGATTGTGACATTTTTCATTGTTAGCTTTCGTATATTAGAAGATGTACCAAAATGTCAATTTAAGGCTGTTAAGGCATTTAATCTATTAAAGATCTAGCTGATGTTGTGAATCCATTATTGTGGCTGAAGGGGCTTGGAAAGCTAAAGCAGCCCCCTACCCCTTGAGGAGGGAATGAAACACGTGGCCTTTGCTTTATAAAAGTACTTAGAAATCCGTTGCTAAAGATAGTTTTACGAAAATAATGTTTACCAACTCTTATTTGCAATATATTTACTGTTCTGTAGCTAGTGCTTCACAAATCCGCCCCCCGCATTTGTGTGATGCACAAGTTATTGTCTTATTGTCATATAGAAACTAAATGTTTCCTACATAAATACTTAATAAGCCATGTAAACGCCCTTCCTTTATGTTACTTTAATTTGCCTCAGACTAGCTCAATGGGATTTTAAATTAATAAACAGGTGTGGGGTTCGTTTACTTTTACTTGGGCCGATCACTGTACACACTGAATTATAGTCATATAAGGGTTTGATATTTATATTAACCTATTCCTACATGTTAAATAATGCACACTTAATCTAAGAAAATTTTACAACACTAAAATATAATTAATACTACCTTCAATTAACCTATTTGGGACTTTTTAAAATTATTTAAGTTTTAATGCCGGCCCTGTAAATAGAAGCGGCATGGGTATATACGTGCAGTTACCCTAACAGTATAGCAAGGTTGCGTAATCCGATAATGGGGTGATGCTCGCGCCTGCTTGCTAGAAAGTCAATCAGAAAAAATCAATACTTTAAGTAGAGCTTATGCGCATGCGATTTTTACATTCGAATGAAATAGATGATATTGGTCTGCTTTCATACAGAATTATAAAGTGAATAAATGCAATTTTCTACTTTTAATTTCTATGAAACGGACTTTTATATTTTATTTAATATAACTTGTACGGCTTGTTATTTACAACGGAAGATTTGAAGAAACTAATTAATATGTACAGAGCTTTCTTAACTAATTATTTATATTAATTACTTCGACAAATGAATTGCCTGGTTATTCTATACTAACGGATTTAACTTTTATATGAAATACACTTTACGAAGGAGTTGTATTAATCACAATGATAATTTCTTTACTTAGGTCTTTAAACTTTCTGGAAACCTGATAGTCTATATATTTTACGGATGCGGTTTTCTTAAAGCAGACTTTTACTCGAATTGTAATCGTATATTGAAAGGGTTACTCAAGTTTGACGAGATTAAATATGTAACTCACGGGCGTACACGCGGAGCGTCTTAATAGAGCTGGAGGATCACAGTGTGATATACAAGCGGCGCCTGGTAGTAATGTTATCTGCGGGCTTCTGGCACTTCTGTTTTTTTACTTATATTGCCTTGTGGGCGGTGTATTGGTGTTAGGAAGTGTAAAAGGTGTTGGGTGAGAGATCATTTACAAAAATCTAGGACTAACCCGTTACGCTGTGTAAATGAAACTTTCGGGGTTGGTAGAATTAAGGCGAGAACCTTTCTTTCCAACGGAGTAAATGAAAGATGACTACTGGTGTTCAGCCCGGCGTGACATTGTTCAATCTGCGTATTGTGTAATATTGTGCAATAAAAACTTACGCGCCTTTAACCTAAGATTACAGCGACTACCAGCTCGGTTATATGGAGATGATTTCCAGGTGACGTTGTCGAGGTATCTTGATAAATGATACATGACGGTAACAGATGAATATTATAACACAAAGATCAACAGGTTGGCGGAACAGAGTAATGATACAAAGAGCAGCGGACGCGAGGATTGGATTCTCTTAATTTGGTAGCGCTCGCGGATTTATAGCGGATCCGCGGTAGGCGGGTACGGCTTCTGGTGGTTGATATCGTGCTGCGATTTGTGGGTAAACAGGGGAGGGCTATGACGTAGAAAACTTGAGATGTTTTTGAAATTAACCTCGTATGGGGTATAAAATTTCATTATTTGATGATTTTTACAAAATTTAATTAACACAGGATAATTATCAAATAGTCAATGGTGGTAAAATTTGGTAAACGACGCTGGATCTTTACAGCCGTGCACTGGCGATATTTTTACGAAAATAATTTATACTCACACACACCCACACACACACACACACACACACACACACACACACACACACACACACACACACACACAAATACACACACAGACGCATGCACGCACGCAAAAACACGCACACACACACGCACAGACTCGCTCACATACACACACACACACATACAAACATACACACACACAAACACACACTAACACATACACACGCACACACATACATACATACACGCACGCAAGTACGAGCGCACGCACTGAAGACACACACACACACACGCACAGACACACACACACACACACACACACACCAACACACACTCGCACCAACACACACACACGCACACACACACGCCCGCACATAAGCACGCAGGTGTGAGTGCACACGCATATACACACACTCGCACACGCATACGCACGCGCACGCGCACACGTACACGTACACACACACACACACACATGCACACGCGCACACACACACACGCACACGCACTCACACGCACACGCACACGCACACGCACACGCACACGCACCCGCACCCGCACACGCACAAGCACACGCACACTCACACCCACACCCACACACACACACTCACACTCATACACTCACATTCACACTCACTCACACTCACACTCACACTCACACTCACATTCACACGCACACGCACACGCGTACTCGCACGCATGCACGCACGTACAAACACGCACAAGCACACACGCGCACACGTCAACACGCGCACACGCACACACGCACACACGCACTCACACACACACGCACGCGCACACGTACACGCACAGCAACACTCATACGCACACTCACACGCACACGCACACGCACGCATAAACACGCACACACACGCACAGACTCGCTCACACACACATACATACACACACACAAACACACGCACACACGCACTTCAACGCGAAACACTTTTACCACTGTACATTGGGCTTATGCTGCCTAATCGTAATGGTGAGCCAGACATAATAGACAAGCTCTTCCACCTTGGTTTAAGTGTTTCATACAAGAGAGTGCTACAAGTATTAAATTCAGTTACAAGTGCTGTATGTGAGCACTTCCAACAGCTAGGAGGAGTATTCTGTCCACCTAACGCCCTTCACAATGTTTTTACATGTTCTGTGCTGCTATAGACAACGTGGACTACAACAACTTCATATAATACATCCGTTGAGTCTTTCCATGACACCACTATATCACTAATCCAGTTACCATTCAATGACGAGCCTGTTCCTGCTACAACTCATCAAAATCTGGTAGCCACAGATAGCAGTTCTACCTTCAGCCTACCTAAACCCTACACTACACCTCCTCCAACACCAAAACCGAAAAGTGAAGTTCCATTGCAAAGAATGAATTACTGAATCAAATCAGCAAGCTGTTTTGAAACATCACCAGAATTACTAGAATGGGTTAACTTCATTGGTGAATGTGAAGATGTCATCCCATGGGCAGCATACAATTCCCGAAAAGAATGTGAAAACCCGGAAACAGAGAAAGTAAAGTGTAAATCTATTTTGGTTCCAGTACTAAAAGGGATGTACACTCGCCCTCAGGTGTCAGGCATGCAATGAATATTGTAACCACAATCATACACAAGATCAATCCCGGCCAGTGTCCAGTCATAACAAACAGCTGATCAACCTGTTTATACCTTGCTGAAGTGGCTGCAATGGATGACGCCAGATTACTATGGCGAAGATAAAATGTTCATCATGTTAGGAGGTCTTCATATTGATTAGCTCTGCTATTGGAACATGGCTGGAATGTAGTGGGTGGACTGATAATTTAGTAGAAGCTGGGATTACAACATCAGATAGAGCAGAAGGAATTCTTAAATCGTCACATGTCAAGAGAAGTTGGTATGCTGACGAAGTCACTGTAGCAGCTCGTTAGATCCTCCTGGAACGTACATCTCAAAACAGATGTGATGGCCAAGATGTAGGTATTTCAGAGTGAAGTGAAAAACGAAAATTAGAATCGCATCAGTGTACATACTAGAAGACAACAATGTAGCAGGAGTGATTGCTTTTGCAGTTTGTTCGTAGCATACGTCAAGGTTGGATTTGTTTCATCACTAGAAAATTTTTGTCCTTGGATGTTTTCTCTTAACCATGTAAACTATGCCCGCTGGCTGCCTACTTTTTTACACCACTTGAAGCAACTACCAAAACTGTACTCCGATGTCTTTCATGAATTTGACAAGTGAAACTTCTCTGGCTTCAAAACAACAAGAAACTTTTGTAGAATGGCTCATGATCAAATCCACGAACAGAACAATAAATTGTTGAAGATCAGTACAGCAACTTGATGTACTTCTGAGTCGTGAAAAGGGACTTCATAATTGGATGATATGAGGTCCCGAAATATCTCGAATGGTTACGGATTATGAGGAAGTGTAAAACCTAAAGGATGACATCTCTTCAGACAACCACCATGAAAACACCAAACGTTTTGCGAAGAGGTTCCAAAAAGATTTAACTAATCTTGTGAAAGTATTTGAGGAACATGGTAATCCTTTTTATGACGAAGAGCAGCTAACTAGATTGAATATCAGTCGCGTGATTATAGCATAAGATGCCCAGAAATCTGTCATGGAAGCCTTTAAAAAGGAAAAGACTAGTTTAAAACCTATGTAAAGGGTCGTTTGATATTAATAAAACCTTTCATTCATGACGTTATCAAACGCAACAGTTTTCCTCTCATGAGCCAGAGGAGAATCTCTGTAAAATCAAAAGATAAACAACAAATTGTTAATTTAAGAAAAGACAGCAACCTCTTCTGCATACTCTACATTGCTAGTCAAACCAGACAAAGAGATGTTATGGAATTTTTCGCCTAGGAAACCGGTGATGCCCTGCTTCCATTTTAGAACTTGGAAAAATGAGGAAGCCATCAAAGAAGTCAGAGATAGTTACTTGCGAATTTGCTGAGGAGGCATTCCTTGAGCCTAAAGTGTCTTACCTTATCATTGACGGAGCTGCACTTATCCATATGTTGGCACCACAAACAAGCAGAACATTCTAACAGTGCTGTGACTGTATTGTTCAGCCATATATTCTAATGAGGCTAAAGACTGTGGATATGGTAGATATTGTGTTTGATCAATACTTAGAAAGGAGTTTGAAGACCGACACAAGACAGTCAAGAGGTACAGGAACAAGGGTAGATGTGAAACCTAGTGTTTTAATCCCTAAGAATTTCAACAAGTTCTTGTCACATGACAAAAACAAAGTGGAACTTTTCGGATTTCTAGCCAAAAATATAGCAACAATGAAAATCCCTGGTGGGAAACTAGTTTTATGTACCTAAAGAGACACTGTAATTAACTCTAACAGCATCAACATGTCTTCACTTACTTCTGCTTTCCATGAAGAAGCCGATTCCCGCCTACTACTTTATGCATGGCATGCGAGTTGTAATGGACATTCTAAGATCACAGTAAAACTGTAGACTCTGATGTTGTAGTTATTGCATTATATATGCATTCTTACATCTGAGTAATGTTGAGGGTCTATGTGTTGAATATGGAACAGGAAGCATCTCCTATCCATATAATGAATGAGAGACTTCCAGCAGGGATTGCAGATCTGCTTCCATTATTCCATGTCTTCACAGGAGCAGATACTGTGTCAAGTTTTGCGGGTATTGGCAAGATAAGTGTATGGAAAACATAGATGTCCTTTAGAGAAGTTGATAGAGCTTTTGAGGAGTGTTCAACCGTGCCACAAAACGTCTAAAACGATAGTGCCATCTTTTTAACAATTCAACGTTTTGTCGTTTTGATGTACCATGCTGCAAGTCCTGAATAAAACATAAATGCAGCAAGGAGACTTCGTTTTACCCAGCTTAATAGGCCAATAGAAAAGATACCGCATACTATTCCATCACCTCAAAACACACAGTAGACCCTTAAGATCCATGTGACTGGGGGTGGAAGAAAAATGAGGAGCTCTATGAACCAGTTTGGACATCAAAGCCAGATGTCACAATAGAGAAACTGCAAGAGCTAGTCGCATGTAAATGCAAACAGAGATGTACCAGATGCCGATGTGTGAAAACAGGACTAAGTAGCATCTTACTTTGTACGTGTGAGGGACAGTGCTCTACATCAAATGAAAGCAACGGCTATTGTAAGTTTATACTTATTTACAACGGATGATATGTGACCCATCTTTGGGATGTATGCGAAGTAGCATTGAATAAATTGCCCAAATTTATTATATTTCATAGTTCGTTTATTTGCTCATACACACTTTTCTGACTGCTTCGCTTTGTTGTATACGTTGCTGGGAAACATAATTAGTTTCTTAAGGATAATTGATTAGTTCATCTGCATAAGGTTATATTATAAGCACAAGCACAAGATATCCATTATTATGTATGTAAAAAGGAACACCTCTGCAGATAAATAAAAACTGCTTGGGACCTCTTTTAAGGACCATTAAATAATCTTTAAAATTGTTTTTGAAAACTTAAATTCGAGCAGTTGTTTCCGTGATAGCGTACAATAACCCGGACACACGCGTTTTGTGAAATATTTCCACCCTATTTTGTATTCCGACGCTAATAAAACAAAAACCGTCACACATACAATGAAAATGTATAGAATATTTATGAAAGGGCTTTAAACGTCCTTCCGAACGGTATTATGAAATTTAAAATCGGTTGCCTGTTACCAGAGATATCACCATTTAAAGAAATTAGTGTAGCGCAGTATGGCGGCCATTTTGATAACGTCGCAACAGGGTGTTCTAGGGGGTTGTGGAAGTGTCTCCCGGCAGATTTTCAACACTCAGTACATACTTCCGTATTGAACTCCATGTTTCAGACTCTAAATGGGGTTGTGATAATCTAAGGTATACTTAAATGACACTCAACCTTCTCCACAATTATATACTTGAATTAACAATAAATACAATTGATGACTAGTTTCGACAAGAAATTGTCATCTTCAGTCCTTAAACTATACTAAACCGTAACATCTTGTGTGAAAAACTAACGAATACTTACAAGTACTTATATGTAAAGAAATACAACACTACATGTGCATAGTTAAACCGCCTAAGGCGTACATTTATAAATATCAAGATATGTTTTGACCTACCTATCATGAATAAAATTCAAGATTCACTTTTACCTAAGGTTCCATCAAAGGAAAATCTTACGATTAAACTTGTTCAATTTACTTAATCGTAAGGTTTAATAATTGAAATTAAAAATTTAACATTACACTTACTATATTTGCAAAATTATTAATAACGTCTAGACAGACTGGGACCATTAACGTTTGCTATTGGAATATCTGTCAATAAAGGTTATAAATCGGTCGACAGTCATGTAGAATACGTTGGTGCTAGAAATATCTGCAAAAGTGTCATCACCAAAACTAAAAAGTTGTTCGAACAACGAAAATGCAATGAACTAGCTACATATCCTTTAGGCAGTCGTAAATTTTGGTCTTTAGCTGAAGCCATTAGTAAAAACTTTGGAACATCTTCATTCCCCCCCCCCCCCGACATCTATTGACGGATTGGTGGTTGCTGATTGTGTAGACAAAGCCAATGTTTTTGTGGATTTGTTTGCATCAAACTCGTGTCTTAATGATTCTGGAAAAGACGTGCCCCTAGTCAACTCTTCTTCATACGCTATGAAACCAATTCAATTTCGGTACAAGCTCTTGGAATCGATCATCAGTAGGCTTGATCTCAATAAAGCGACTGCCCCAGACGGTATCCCAGCTATTGTCTTAAAGAAATGTTCCCCTGAACTAGTACCAGTCCCATCTAAGCTCTACACGCTCTCAATGTCTTCTGGGGAATTCCCTTCATTATGGAAGTTAGCAAATGTTCAACCTATTCCCAAAAAAGGCGATAAGACCGATCCCTCAAACTACCGACCAATTGCCATCACTTCCATTTTGTCTAAAATCATGGAAAAATCCATCAATCGGCAACTACTCACGTTCCTTGAAACTAACAAACTCCTTAGTGACCACCAATATGGGTTTAGGCAAAGTCGTTCAACAAGTGATCTTCTTTCATATGTGACTCAAGTTTGGAACAATACATTAGAGGAGTCCGGTGAAACAGTTGTAGTCGCTTTAGATATCTCAAAGGCATTTGGCCAAGTTTGGCATAAGTGTTTACTTGCCAAACTCACCTCGTTTTGGTTAAATGATACGCTCATCAACTGGGTTTCTAGTTTCCTTGATAAAAGACGAATACATGTCGTAGTTGATGGCTTTTTTCAAAAAAAGTTAGCATTAACGCGGGCGTACCAAAGGGATCCGTTATAGCGCCTACACTTTTTATGCTGTACATAAATGACCTTATTTCTTCAACAAACTAACCCCATCCATTGCTTCGCTGACGATAGCACTCTTCACTGTAGTTCATTTCAATCTACTCATAGTGATAATCCACCTTCTATGTCAAATCAAGAAATTAAAGCTGAAATGGCAAATTCAATTAACAAAGACATTCAACGTATTCTCGAATGGGGAAGAAATAATCTAGTTAAATTTAATGCTAACAAAACTCAGTGATGCCTTGTGCCCGCCAAAAAAGATCGATCATTTCCTGTTGTAAGTATGAATGGCTCAGTTGTCAAGTTTTCAGACTCTATTACTCTGTTGGGTGTGACTGTATCTTCAAATCTCTCATGGGTTCACCATCTTCTGTCAGCTACCAAAACAGCTGCTCGTCAAATAGGCTTTTTGCACAGATCTAAGCAGTACTTTACCTCTAGACAACTCCTTTTGCTGTATAACGCCCAAATTCGGCCTCATCTAGAATATAATTCTCACCTATGGGTTAGTGCTCCCCAATACGTTCTCGATATCGTTGATTGTATTCAAAAGAGAGCGATTAGGCTTACAAATGACCCATCCTTAACTCCTCACATACAGTCCCTTGAGCATAGAGGGATGGTGTCAGTTCTTTCTTTGTATTATCGTTATTACAACGGCTATTGTGCTGCTGAATTATATTCTTTGATACCACCTCGGGCTATCTTTGCGAGAAACACTCGGTTCGCTCATTCACATCATCAGTATGCAGTACAAATCTCCACTTGTCGTACCAAACGGGCGCAATCCACATTTTTCTACACTCTGGAATGATCTCCCTAGTTCCTGCTTTCCTCTCACTCATAGGCATCTATTGGCAATTCATTATAACTCTATCCATCCTCCTGAGTGTTCCTGAGTGCTTTAGCACGATAGGCCAAATTTAGCCTGTTCAGGTCCACAATCATAAAAAAATTCTCGCTGCGTTTTTAATTTAGTAAAGGATCTTTTAACTTGCGCTATTTAAAAATTGTTAAGGTTTAATAAGGTCAAAAGATTTTGTTGTGATTAACGAAGGCAGAGTACCTATATTTGAGGGTAGAAGGTGCTGCACTTAGACATCATGATGTGCTCGCAAAATACCGTAGGAGATGTATCGGGTTGGCAGGTAGGTAATTCAAACGAAAACATCAGCGATCACAATACATGCATAATTAAAGACAGCAACGCTACGGATTTATTGATCAAGCATAAAAAACCGCAAAGCCCCAAATCTAGATGAGATTCCGAGCAAGGTAATAAAGGTGCTAAGTAAAGCAAACGGAGATGCACTATTAGAGCAGCTGAACGAGATATCCAGTAGAGAGTATTTCCCTAAAGGTTGCTCGATAGTAATGCTAGAAAAGCCTGGTCAAAACCACGACAAAGCGTATAAATCATTGTGCTTCTTAAATGGCCAAAGCAGAGTGTACGAAGGGATGATAAAAATGCGATTAGAACAGGAAATCTACAGGACAGAGGGCATCTGTGACCATCAATATGGTTTAAAGGAGGAGAAATCCACGATATATCACCATTTAAAGAAATTAGTGTAGCGCAGTATGGCGGCCATTTTGATAACGTCACAACAGGGTGTTCTGGGGGTTGTGGAAGTGTCTCCCGGCAGATTTTCAACATTCAGTACCTACATACTTCTGTATTGAACTCCATGTTTCAGCCTCTAAATGGGGTTGTGATAATCTAAAGTATACTTAAATGACATTCAACCTTCCCCACAATGATATATTTGAATTAACAATAAACACAATTGATGACTAGTTTCGACAAGAAATTGTCATCTTCAGACCTTAAAATATATTAAACCGTAACATCTTGTGTGAAAAACTAACGAATACTTACAAGTACTTATATATAAAGAAATACAACACTACATTTGCATAGTTAAACCGCCTAAGGCGTACATTTATAAATATCAAGATTCCCTTTTACCTAAGGTTCCATCAAAAAGGAAAATCTTACGATTAAACTTGTTCAATTTACTTAATCGTAAGATTTCCCTGTAGTGTTATATTTCTTTATATATAGGTACTAGTAAGTATTCGTTAGTTTTTCACACAAGAAGTTGCGGTTTAATATAGTTTAAGGTCTGAAGATGACAATTTCTTGTCGAAACAAGTCACTAATTGTATTTATTGTTAATTCAAGTATATCACTGTGGGGAAGGTTCAGTGTCATTTAAGTATACCTTAGATTCAGTAGATACATAACGTCAGGTGGCTTAGAGCTGCATTTTAAGATTAGCGTTACCTGGCGGATAAGAGCACCAAATTTGGTATGAAGGTACCTTAGGGTATACTTACTAATTTTAGCCTAGGAGCCCTCTGAAATTTCGAAAAATTTTAGAAAAATTATGTGTTTTTTGATTTTTTTTTTAATATTTCGCAACCCACGAAGACAGTGCCTGAGTACATTGTACCGTGGGAGCCCCCAACCCAAAAATCCGTCAACGTTGTCCAATTACCGAAACATACATTTCTATATTTCACGGTACCTTTTAGACAACGCGGTAGTACTTCCAGATTTGTAATGTTGTGTTGTATTATGTTGACCATCTTGGATTCTTATACCTCAATTAACCTTGGATTAATTTACTTTAATTTATTTCATTAATTATTAACATCTTAGATTTCGTTTCAGTTTATTTATATGAGCATTTTTTTTCCACGATAATTTAACATGGATGTGAACTGAGATCGATGCGTAATTTGCCAGAATGACACTGGTGAAAGCTTGAAATGTCCTTTACTGACTCCAGGCACAAGTGGCGAAAAAACAGATGCTTACACAACATTCCTAAAGAATGTAGAACATTTTCGAAGCGTTGTTTTGTGAGAAGGGCAAAGATGAAGGTCCACTCCATCAAGTTTCAGCATTTGATACCGACAGTGACATTTGGTCCATGATCACAGAGCTTAATGACACACAGCTCATGACAAGAATAATTGGAGGAGATCTTATAGCAAAGGAAGGCGTAGAACTTACCAGTTACATTAGTACATCAGTGAAGTCTGGCATTCTCCTTTTTAAAGTATCTGAGATTCACTCTATGTATATAAATGGACTTGAGGAACTGGGCATCAATAAACAAATCAACAAGACAAGACTAAAGAATCAATTATTGGAGCATTTCCCAGAAGCCCAAGTGCAGTTTGATGGAAGACACACTGTAATCATATTCAATGCAGGTATGAGAAACATGTTGAGGGAAGCTCTGAAGATTCGAGACTTCTCAGAAGTTATCCTTGCCAAAGCAGCAACAATAGTCAGGAAAGATATTATGAATCACCAAGGTTTCAAGTTTAGTGGCTGCTTTCCAGCACAATGTCAAGAAGACTCACTGCCTGCAAGTTTTAAGTCACTTGTTTCTATAATGTTAAATGGTTCAAGCTTGCAAGATCAAGAAAAGCGGGACTCTCAGGCATGCTTAACCATTGACCAGTGCATCGTTTACAACTCAAAGAAAAAAATGTCTCATACTGCTCTGGAGGCACTACACAGCAAGGAACGTGAGCCACCCTTTCCTATCTATGTCGGTATCAATGTTCATGCGGCTACCAGTAGTAAGAAACTTATCCAGAAGTTATGTCACCTGGGCATTTGTATTTCATATGACAGGATTCTAGAGATTGAAGACTGGATAGGCACTTCTTCCTGTGAACGCTTTGAAGAAAATGGAGTGGTGTCTCCTGCTTGTCTCCGTAAAGGGCTGTTTACTGTTGCTGCCCTTGACAATATAGACCACAACCCAGGCTCAACTACATCATTGTCTTCATTCCATGGGACTGCAATCAGTCTTTTCCAGATGCCTACAAATGCAGAACCTGGGGAGAGCCAAACACCTATTACAATTCCGCCTTCCGGAGACTTAAATCACTCTCTTCCTGACAGCTATGCCTGTGTCCCATCCGTGGCTTTAAAGACCACTGATGCTGTTGTACCACAGTGTAATGTGTCTCCAGTAGAGCAATGTTTAGATGCAGCCAAATCAAAGGAATGTAATTGGCTCCAGCATGCACTACGTCTTCTGCAAAAAAAATGTTACTAGTGGCGATAACATAACATGGGCTGCCTATCACGCCGCGATGCAACCTCCGATAGTAGACTCTCCAGCCCTGTGTACACTTCTTCCTATGTTCTATGAGAAGGCGGCCACACCAGCAATGATTAAACATGGCATGGATGTCATTAGACAAGCTATTCAATTTCTTAATCCAGGACAAATACCAGTAATTACATTTGACCAACCTCTGTTTGCCCTGGCAAAGTTAGTACAGTGGAAATGGCCAAAATCTCATGGTGAGCGACTTCAAGTGGTTATGCTTGGGGGACTACACACTGAAATGGCCCTATGGAATACATTGGGAGATGTCTTGGAAGGATCTGGCTGGACTACTGCCCTTGCAGATTCAGAAGTGGCATCCTATGGTAAGGCCGAATCTTACCTAAAGGCAGCACACTTAACTCGAACTAGACATGCTCATCAAATCACCCCAATGGGACTGCACAATCTCCAGCATGAAGCTTTTCTACTCTCTGAGTGCGCCAAAGATGAAGAATCTGAAATGCACTGGACAAACAGCATGCGGAAAAAAAGTCCAACTTTTATGTATTGGGACTTGATCATGGAGTATGAAACCCTTATTCTCATTTTCATTAGAGCTCACAGGGAAAAGAACTTCAGTCTTTATGTTGCTATCTTAGAGGAACTTACACCACTATTCTTTGCCTTGGATCATGTAAACTACTCCAGATGGATGCCAGTCCACATAAGGGATATGAAGTCATTGCCTGATTCTATCAAGGATCAATTTGAGCGGTGTTCAAACTGGGTCATTTCAAAAACACGCAACACATTTTCTACAATACCATTTGATCAGGTTCACGAACAAGAGAATAAGATTGTGAAAGGCTCGGGTGGTGTTATCGGGATCACAGAAAACCCTGTTGCTTTTCGACGATGGATGCTTTCAGGGCCTGAGATTTCCAGAATGATCAAACAGTTTGAAGCAGAATACTTTCCCGATAATGGTGACACAGATAATCCCAAGAATTTTCAACATCATGAGCAGGGAGTTTCATCACAGAGAAACTTTCAGCAACAGGTTGTCAGTCTAAGTAAAACCATTAACGAAATGGGCAATCCCTTCTTGGATGATTTTTCTACTCTAGTATGTCTTGACAGTCGCAACCGCGCAAGCGAGTCGGCAGTTATAACCTTGCGCACCTTTGCAGACATAGGCAAATGGCAATATCAGGAGTTTGTCAAAAATGTGCTTGATGACCGCACTCTCTTTGTACATGATCCTATCAAGAAGAATTCTCTTGCACTCTTTAAGAGACCAAAGCAGAAAGCAACATCTCAACAGGGAAAGAAGCTGAAAGTGCTTCAGAACAATGTGGAACTATTTAGCCAACTATATATATATATATATATATATATATATATATATATATATACTATGCAGAATCTGGAATCTGATTTCAATGAGTTTTTTGGGCATGAGATGCAGTCATTTCCTCCTTCTATTTCAGGCTTTGGTAAGCTGCATTTGCCAACCAACAAGGCTGGGATACTGCAATGTCTTGACCAGCCAGGTCAATCAGAACCCCCTTCAACTTATGACTCCAAATTTCTAGACGGTTCAGTCATCCTCCATTGCCTGCCCACTACAAGTGTGGATACCTTTAATCAATATGGTGATAAGATAAGATAAGGTAAGATATTTCTACCTTACCTTTATAAACAGCTGGAAAATTCCCAAAGGTTAGATGTTGTTTGGGACACCTACATTCCAGACAGTTTAAAGGAGTCTACCAGGGAAAAAAGAGGTAAAGGGATTAGAAGGAAAGTGTCTGGCAATACCAAACTGCCACGAAATTGGATGGACTTTCTCCGTGACTCAATGAACAAGATGGAATTATTCAACTTTTTGACGTTCAAGATTGTAGAGTTCAAATGGCCACCAGGCAAAGATATATATGTCACATCAGGGAAAGCAGTTGCACAAATTGGTTCAAACATACCAATGGAAAACTGCAATCATGAAGAGGCAGATACAAGGATTGTGGTTTATGTACTACATTCACTACAGCTAGGGGCTAAGAGTATTCTTGTGCGTACTGTAGACACAGATGTGATTGTTATCCTTATTGGCACATTCTATAAACTAATTGTGACTCAACCTTTGGCCGATATATGGGTGGCCTTTGGCATGGGCAAGCATTACCGGTTTTTCCACATCAACGCGATCTGTATTAGCCTGGGGGAGTCAAAATCACGAGGACCACCTGTGTTTCACTCATTCTCTGGTTGCGACACAACCTTCGCCTTCAAAGGTAAGAGTAAGAAGTCTATTTGCGAAGCATGGCAAGCATTTCAAGACGTCACTGATACATTTGTGTATTTAGCTACTCATCCATTCCAACTACTGAAAGCTGACTCCGGACACTTTAAGAAGCTAGAGCGACTGACTGCTGTTCTGTATGATAAAACCACTCCTTTCAGTAGTATCAACCAGATAAGAAAGGAACTCTTCTGTCAGCAGAATCGATCAATAGATAAACTTCCACCGACTGAGGATGCTCTTCTACAACATATCCGTAGGGCAGTTTATCAAGCCGGTATTTGGACGACTAGCACACAAACACAGCAAGTGCTTCCTTCACCGCACGATTTTGCTTGGAAGAAGGTTTTAGAGTCATGGGTACCAGTTTGGATGACAATTCCAGAGGTTTCCCGGTCATGCCGGGAATTGATTAACTGTTCCTGCAAAGGAGACTGCAGCAACTGCAAATGTGGGAAAACCAATCTGGACTGCTCACCACTATGCAAGTGCAAGTGTAATTTACAATGACTGTTGCATACTAAATTCCATGGAATGAATAGCTATAACTTTTTTTGGAACTCTTATTTGCGTTACATTTATACTTATAAATTACTGTAATTAATGATAGGGATATATTTTATTGTATATTATTTTATACGTAGATTACCCTAAGTTAAGTTTGTACTATACTTAGCTGGCTTGACGCTGTAATTAAAAATTTATATTAAAATAGCTTGTGTTAAACGTGATATTTTGACGTATTTATCGGCCATTTTGGATTTTAGAGCCGTACATAAAAATTTTTAGAAATTTCAGAGGGCTCCTAGGCTAACATTTATTAGTATACACTAAGGTACCTTCATACCAAATTTGGTGCTTTTATCCGCCAGGTAACGGTAATTTCGTTAAGCCACATCATGGATCGCGAATTCAGTGTTGGGTAGGATCTAGATCAAAGTGATCTAGATCCAGGATCTAGATCCACTAAACGGATCTATGATCTGGATCTAGATACTTTGCTCTGCTAGGATCTAGTATCTGGATCTAGATCACATTTTAACAGATCTTTAGTACTTGAATCCAAAGATCCATTAGAATATTTTAAAATGTATTTTAAGGGTATTTTGTGAAATTTTTAACTGGGTTGAGGCAACAGAGCTTTATATTTAAAAAATACATTATGCTCCGTTACGACTGTTACATCCGTACCCTACAGAGATACATACACATTTACACAATTACCTACTGCCTGAGGCATGTTAAATTCCGAAATAACCAATAATAGAACTATTCATTTCCTTTGTTAATATTTCCGTCGGTTGTTTTTGTTTCCCAAAGCTACAAGGCAGGTAATGACAGCTAAGTGCTAATCTAATGACTTAATGAGTAATGGCAATGGGGTCATCCATCCATTAAAGTAGGTACTTAAGTTAAGTGGAACTGGAATTCCCTGTTGCTAATTTAATCGAACAAAAGGCGGTATAGAAAAACAACAATCTTGTCTTCAGTTCTTAAGAATACGACTTTAAGTAAAGCACATTTGTTAATTGTTAGTTAGATCAACAATGAGTGACGAAGCTGAATTAATGGAAGTTCCGCCAATCTTAAGTGGTAAATTTTATAAAATTTTATCAAAATGTGACAACAAGATAGTGACCCAGTGTCTAAATTGTCCCGCACAAATACAAGGTCATGTGACTTCAACAGGAAATTTTATTCGGCATATGAAGGCATGTATTAATATAGTTTTTGGAAATATTTTAGTATCATTTATTGGATTCTTACGAAATACATCATCTGATATATCAAAACGTTATTTGTAGACATAATTTTTCTTATTAAATTCTATATGAATTACGTAAAGTATTTTTTGTTGCAAAATACTTAGTTTCTCGTGTGTAAAAGAACGTTTACAAAAGGTTGAGATTTATTTCTTAAAGTCCCTAATGCATCAAAAAACTTTTTTTTAAATGTTTATGATACCTGTATTCATAAAAATATGGGATTTAGTCGCTTTCAAAATTGGTGTTATCTAAATTTTGACTGAAACTTGAAGTGACTTCAGTCTGAATTTTATAAATTAACATACACTTTCTCCTTTTTTTCTAGAGAAAGCATCCAGTAACATTTAGCAAATTCGATGCAGAAAAGACAACAAAAAAAAGTAAAACCGAAATTTTATCAATGAAGAATTTCAACAAGACTAACATTTTTCAACGATCTACCAGTTCTACCACAAAGAACTCGGTTAACAAACTCGTCTTAGATTACATAATTGAAGAGATGAGGCCTATTTGTACAGTCGAAAAACCCGCATTTATTAGGTTAGTAGAAGGACTTTCTGGCAAAAAACCTTGTGACCGAAAAACGCTCAAGAGTAAATTAGAAGAAGAGAAGTCAGCAGTTATTGGTGCTGTAATAGAAGAATTAAATAAAACCAAATACGTCTGTACAACTGCAGATGTTTGGAGCACCAATAACAAAAGTTATCTTGGTATGACTGCACACTTTATCGATAGTAATAGCTTCCAACGTAAATCTTTTGCATTAAGCTGTAGGCGATTTAAATTTGCACACATTTGACAGAATTGCGGAATTAATAAGTGAAATTCATAACGAATACAAATTAAATCTCGGTAAAATTTCAGGAACGGTAACAGATAACGCAAGCAACTTTAATAAAGCTTTTAACGTATTTACTGCTTCTATATGTAATAAGAGCAGCGATAGCGAATTAACAGAGTTGCAAAATCAAAATGATGTAGATGTTGAATCATTACCTGCCTTTGATACTGACAGTACTTACGTGCTTTTGCCCGAACATTTTAAATGTTGTTCGCATACACTCAGCCTTGTAATTACGATAGATGCAGCTAAAGCATTTGAAAACATAAGGTATAAAAAAATGTACGATACTGTTTTTGGGAAAGCTTATTCTTTATGGAATTTAGTGAGTAGGTCAACTAAGGCGTCGGATCAGTTAGAAAATGTTTGCGGTGTCAAATTGAAAGTTCCTTGTCCTACTCGTTGGAATTACATGTATGACGCATGTGTTAAACTAATTAATATTGAAGCAAAATTAAGTGATGTTTGTAAGTTATTAAAATTAGACGTGTTCCAACTGTCAGATTTTGTGTTTTTAAGCGAATATATTTCTAATAAAATACTTATCTTTTTTGGGATTTTTTAATGGTGTACTTTAAATTATACAATCTAAACGTTTCGATAACACTTACAGTTATCTTCGTCAGTAGTAATGTTTGTTAAAAATTGTTAAAGATGTAGTAAACAATTTTGTCAAATTTGAAAAATTCAAACATAAACATAAGCCTGCTATTAATATAACAGTTTGAGAAACGTATAAGCCAACTATAAAATTGTAGTAAAGAATAACTAGGTCATTAAAATTAAATATTGTTAAACTGCCTCAAAGATGACAAACCAGAACACTCTCTACGACGAAAGCTAACAATGAAATTTGCCAGCCAAAAACACATTTAACAAAATTTAATCGAGTTATGATGTAAGTGTAAAGTTGTGAAAACTTCAATTTTAAAATGATAGAAGCATTCACAAATCCAAACATTACATCAAATAAAATAACCCAGTTAAATCTAACAAAGAGATATCTTTATCAATAATTGGAAGTGTTATTAACAATGAAAAGCACAATGCAGAACGTTCTTTGTAATTTTTAATTTCAATTTAATTTCAACTACTTATGTTAAATTATAGTGCTGTGGAAATTTAACATATAATTGGTAAAGCATTTGCCTCAAGGTCTAGGAAAACACAGCAAAAACCTAGACATACCAAAAGTTGAAAACAAATTAAAATCAAGGCGTATCATTATGCTCTTTTTAATTATAAGATGCCAAAACCTATTTAAACGGAGATTTTCTTCTTGTCTATTAAAATTATTCGGTGTTTATATATTTCAATAGCTTCACGTTGCAAACGAACATAATAATGGGTTTGTCTTGACAATATTTTCATATTGTCAAATTGAATGTCATGATTTAGATTATTCAGGGCATGGTCAGCCACAGCAGACCTCTCTGGTTGACCCAATCTACAAAATCTCATATGTTCTTTGCGTCTTGTATCAAAGCTACGTTTTGTGGTCCCGATGTATACTTTTCCACATGAACAAGATAACTTATACACTCCGGAAGATGATAAAGGGTTTGACACATCTTTAGGTGATCTTAAATGTTCTTTAATTTTTCTTGTAGGTTTAAAAATAGTCCTAATGCCATATTTGATTAGAATTTTTCAATTCTATTTGTAACATTAGCTATAAAAGGAAGAAAAGCAGTACCAACATTAAGAACTGGTTTTTCTTTAAGGTTACGCCTAGAAGGTGTAATAACATTATTAATATCTGTAAGTGAATATCCATTATCTTGTAAGGATTTTATTAAATATTTATATTCATCATTCAAAAATTCAGGATCACAAATTCGTTTTGCTCGATCTACTAAAGATTTAATTACACTAATTTTTTGACGTGGATGGTGGTTGGATAATTTATGAAGGTATCTATCAGTGTGTGTCGGCTTTCTGTAAACCTTAAAAGATAGTGAATTATTATTTTTATTTTTAGATATTAATATGCCAAGAAATGGTAAACTTCCATTAGTTTCTTTTTTCATGGTAAACTGAATGCTCGGATGTATACCATTTATAAAACCAAAAACTCATGCAATGCTTCTTCTCCATGTCTCCAAATAACAAATGTGTCATCTACATATCTATACCAAACTGAAGGTTTTTTAGGTGTATTTTGTAACGTTAATGTTTCAAATTTTTCCATATAAAAATTAGCTATAACAGGACTAAGGGGACTACCCATTGCTACACCTTCAATCTGTTCATAAAATTTACTATTCCACTGAAAATAAGTTGTAGTAAGACAGTGCTGAAAAAGAATGGTTATGTCCTTTGGAAAAAGATGATCTATGTATTCAATAGTTTCTTTTAGAGGTACTTTTGTAAAAAGTGAAATAACATCAAAACTAACCATCATATCACCCTCTTCAATTTTGAAACTATGCATTTTTTCAACAAAGTCGGCAGAATTTTTAACGTAATGGGGTGTTTTTCCTATATGAGGTTGTAATAACAATGTAAGATGTTTTGCAAGGCTATATGTAGGAGAACCAATTGCACTAACAATAGGCCTTAAAGGAATATTAGGTTTATGAATTTTTGGTAAACCATATAGTTTTGGTGAAATAACACCGATAAAAATCTTTTATATTTACATTTAGAAATTTCATCTATTTTGAATAAAGAAGATTGGGATAAAATTAATTCTATAACGTTTAAATCTATGAAAATAAATTTTGACATCTCATGTCAACGTCAAAAAGAAAAATTTAATAAATTATACAAACAACAAAATAATAGACCATCTATTGATTGTAGAAAACAGTTATAAACCTTTCTGATAATGTTGTTTCAGATTATGCTATTGAAGCGCTTTCTAAAGGAGGAAATTTTGCGATAACACCAAGAGTAATACATTTTGAAGATATAATTTCCAACATCGAAAACTCCATTAGATTATTACCTTTTGATGCTGCTAATGAAGTTAGATATAACACCGTTAACATATTACGTAAAACAAAACCTCCAAAGAGCAACTTATCCTTTCGTCAACGACATGCTTTACTTGATCTTAAACGCAATGAAAGTATTATAATATTAAAATCAGATAAAGGTAATGCAACTGTTATATTAAATATGAACGATTATAACACTAAGATAGAACAATTGTTGGGACCAGAAACTTATCGTGAAATACCAAAAGATCCAACAAAAAAGTTTCTTTTAAAAACTAAAGACCTGATTAAATTATCATCTATTCCTGAAGAAATAAAGAAGAAACTATCTAACTCTGAAGCTATTTCACCAAAACTATATGGTTTACCAAAAATTCATAAACCTAATATTCCTTTAAGGCCTATTGTTAGTGCAATTGGTTCTCCTACATATAGCCTTGCAAAACATCTTACATTGTTATTACAACCTCATATAGGAAAAACACCCCATTACATTAAAAATTCTGCCGACAAATATGGCATTAGGACTATTTTTAAACCTACAAGAAAAATTAAAGAACATTTAAGATCACCT
Source organism: Vesta saturnalis (assembly GCA_036346205.1). NCBI lineage: Eukaryota > Metazoa > Arthropoda > Insecta > Coleoptera > Lampyridae > Vesta > Vesta saturnalis. The sequence goes on along the minus strand of JARFJB010002008.1, from coordinate 807,902 downwards.
AAAGATGTGTCAAACCCTTTATCATCTTCCGGAGTGTATAAGTTATCTTGTTCATGTGGAAAAGTATACATCGGGACCACAAAACGTAGCTTTGATACAAGACGCAAAGAACATATGAGATTTTGTAGATTGGGTCAACCAGAGAGGTCTGCTGTGACTGACCATGCCCTGAATAATCTAAATCATGACATTCAATTTGACAATATGAAAATATTGTCAAGACAAACCCATTATTATGTTCGTTTGCAACGTGAAGCTATTGAAATATATAAACACCCGAATAATTTTAATAGACAAGAAGAAAATCTCCGTTTAAATAGGTTTTGGCATCTTATAATTAAAAAAAGAGCATAATGATACGCCTTGATTTTAATTTGTTTTCAACTTTTGGTATGTCTAGGTTTTTTGCTGTGTTTTTCCTAGACCTTGAGGCAAATGCTTTACCAATTATATGTTAAATTTCCACAGCACTATAATTTAACATAAGTAGTTGAAATTAAATTGAAATTAAAAATTACAAAGAACGTTCTGCATTGTGCTTTTCATTGTTAATAACACTTCCAATTATTGATAAAGATATCTCTTTGTTAGATTTAACTGGGTTATTTTATTTGATGTAATGTTTGGATTTGTGAATGCTTCTATCATTTTAAAATTGATCACAACTTTACACTTACATCATAACTCGATTAAATTTTGTTAAATGTGTTTTTTGGCTGGCAAATTTCATTGTTAGCTTTCGTCATAGAGAGTGTTCTGGTTTGTCATCTTTGAGGCAGTTTAACAATATTTAATTTTAATGACCTAGTTATTCTTTACTACAATTTTATAGTTGGCTTATACGTTTCTCAAACTGTTATATTAATAGCAGGCTTATGTTTATGTTTGAATTTTTCAAATTTGACAAAATTGTTTACTACATCTTTAATAATTTTTAACAAACATTACTACTGACGAAGATAACTGTAAGTGTTATCGAAACGTTTAGATTGTATAATTTAAAGTACACCATTAAAAAATGCCAAAAAAGATAAGTATTTTATTATGAGTGTTAATGGTGAAAGTTTACATTTGAATATATTTCTGTTACAAAACCTATAGCCGTTGCAATAGATATTTTACAAGATGGAAAAACTTGTCAGTTAGGTACTGTTTTGCCAACACTTTTCAAAATTAAAGCTACCTTAGAAGCAATGACAAAACTGACATTTTGTTCTAAATTAAGACAATGTTTATTGAACGGCTTTAAAAGACGTTTCTCTAATATAATGGATATTAAAAATTCTAGTAGTCGACCATACCTGTTATCCACAATTTCTAACCCAAAATTTAAATTATGGTGGTTAAAAATTACCCCCTTTAAAAATGAAACAGCATTCTGTCAAACGCAATTATTGTGTGAACTTAACAATTCCGGATTTCAAGAAAATCTTAATAATTCAGAACCAGAAATTCAGTTCACACTTACTGAAAAAAAATCCTCTGCCACGCACGAACTCTTTGATTTTTTAAAAATAAATACTCAATCGCAAACAACATTTGATTCAGAATGCACAAATTATTTTAAAGACACAAGCACTAACTATGAGCAATTAAATATGTACCCTGCTATAAAAGAAATCTTTTTAAAATATAATTCTATATTCCTTCATCTGCCCCGTTGAAAGGATATTTAGTATGGGTGGACTAATTTTAACTCCTCGTAGGAATAGATTAGGTGATGATATATTTGAGATGCTATTAATTTTAAAACAAAATAAAATAAAATTAGATAATAAAATGTAATTATGTAATGTATACTTATAATAATTTAGATAAATGTCCTTATCCTTATAATTGTATAACAACTATGTGTTAAGTTAAATTAACAATTAACATTGCAACTTGCAAGTGTAAATGTGTACCTAATACTAATTTTGTAATTTGTAGTGCGTTAAATAATTAATGTCAGTTTTCAATAAAACCTATAAAAATTATATTTGTATATTATTTTTCTTAATAATTTAACCTTACGGACTAATATTTGTATTACATGAAAAATGATCATGGGAATGGGAGTACTACTCATCAGTAGCAATACTAGCAATTAAAGATAATATTAATAATTAGAAAAATCTCGAAACAATTTTAGGAATGTCGGATCTTTATAAAAGATCTAGATCCCATTTCAAGGATCTTTGATCTTTATCTAGATCCATTTTTACGTACGGATCTTGGATCTTTATCTAGATCAGTTTTTAAAAATGTGTTTGGATGTATCTAGATCCTAAATAAATGGATCTTACCCAACACTGATCGCAATGTACTATTTACTGGTTATGACAGACATCGCATTTTGGCAAGATACAGTTTTTCACAGATGCTGATTGGGTTCGAGTTCCAGAAATATCGTTTCTGCTTCCTTAAACATTTTTGAAACCAACTCCCAATTTTTTTTAATTAAATAATCAAATTAGCAATAAAATACAATAGCTTGAAAAATGGCAGAGTGTAAGTGTTCATCAGCATTAATCTTTTCTAATAAAACCTGTCCATTCAAACACATTTATTTCTTTAACAGAAATTATTAATAAAAATAGAGATACGGGGTGGAAATTCCAATTACAATTAAAAATTCAATAAATTAAATAAAATAGTAGATTGAACTACATTAAAAAGTTCAATAATTAAATTTATTAGCGATGTAATCTAAATTATTTCCATTATGTACAAAGCAAAGTTACATTAGAATTAAAACGTATGTACATCACACAACCTTACCTAAGAAATGTATTTTACGGTTAATGACACGATTATTATTGTTGCTGATTGTTGTAAAATTTGTTGATATTAACAAATACTGCACGTTCATAAGCAAAAATTTTAAACAATCAATTCTAAGAACGTATTTTAGTTGTTGACCATTTATTTAAAAAAAAATCACACTCATTACTCACAAAAATTGGTATAAAAACGAATCGAAAATGTCTTCTAATCACATACATCGCAATGGCTTTCAGATTCTACATTTTGTTAGTAATGTTTGGCTTGTGCCAAAATACAGTAAGTATGTAGTAGTAAAATACATATATCTTATTAATTTTTCTTTAGATTTATTGTGTTCCATGTAATTGTGGTTTAGGCAAAGGTGTTAATGTTTGTTCAAAAGGAGAAAATCCGCATGATACTACTTGCTATCCGTTAGTAGTGCGTCCACAAACGTTATCTAAAGTGGATGTATCTACACTCTCTCAACCAGGCTCCATTGTATATGAAAAGATTGAGACCCCAGGTAATAACGTTGCACCACTTAAACCGATTGGTGACCTATGCTCGTGTGGAAAAACAATCGTCAAACCAGCGCATGTTCCAAAACCAGCTTGTCATTCTTGTGGAGCTCCCTACGATGCAGGCTCAGAAGGAGATACATCTCTATATTCACATGGACACGATCACCACTCAGAAAGATCTGGACCTTCTCCATATTCACCAGAACCTTATCCACATTCACATGGTTCACATGTAGACTCAAAAGAATATAGGCATTCTCTACATTCACATGGTTCAGATGCAGACTCAAGAGGATATAGGCATTCTCTATATTCACATGGTTCAGATGCAGACTCAAGAGGATATAGACATTCTTCGTATTCACATGGTTTCGATGCAGACTCAAAAGGATATAGGTATTCTCCACATTCACATGGCCCAGATGCAGACTCAAAAAGATATAGACCTTCTCCATATTCACATGGTCCAGATTCAGACTCAAAAGGATATATAATTTCTTCACATTCACCAGGAGATTCATCTTACGCTCCAGGATTTTCTTCATACCATCGCCTCCAAGATGAAAAATCAGAAGGATTTTCACATCACGACTCAAGAACAACGTATTTGCACGTAAGATTACTGATAGAAATAACAAATAAAATTTTTATCACGCTTTCAGAACACTCATTCTGGATCGACTTTCGGTCACCACATTGGAGAAGGAACGGTTATTGACTATCCAATCTGTGGATTACCCGTAATTCATGCACCTAAAGTGCATCATCACGATTCTGGGGTACCGGCAGATGCAATATCAAAAGCACTTGTTCGTAATGAACTTCACAAAAAGGAAATTGCAGTAGATCATCTCCAATTTGGTACGCGTAAGCGTCCAATAGAGTTGCCAAGCACATACGTAGACAAAACAAAAAGTGTTATTCCTGAACACAGTTATTTTAAGCATAACGGTAAAACCTTAGAGTTACCTAAAATCTTCCACCATACTCCTGTTGAAGAACCTGAGCTTGAAGAAGAAGAAGAAGAGGACGAACCTGAACCTGAGCACCATCATGTCCACATACAACCAATTTCTTACCATTCAATAGGCTTTCGTCCGGCCAAAGGTAAGTTGCGATACATTTGTTCTATAAAATCTTACGCAAAATGATTACAGTTAAACCAACTAAATTTATTACCGCTTCTTATTCTCACCCTGAACACGTTCACGAAGAAAAACATTCCCCTTGTGGAGTTCACGCTCCGCCGTACTGTAAAGATGGTTACAGAAGCGGACAAGTAATTATTAAAGAAGCTCCAGTTTCAACACAAGTTTTGATTGAAAAACCTGCAAAGATAAGTTGTCATGGAGATGAAGGAACACACTATAATGAACCTACATATACTTATTCCGAAAGCAAGAAAATCAGTAGTAGTGGTAGTACTAGCGGCACGTATAATAGTGAGAGTACTCACTATCGAAAACATGGGTGCAATTGTAAATTGTAAAATCTAAAAATTTAAGTTACTTAAAATAAATTGTTAAAAAATAATTATTTTTTTATTCTGTCAATGAATGAATTTTGATCCAAGTTTTAACAATTTCTACCAATTTGACTAGAAACATTAGTACAACTGAATAACCAGTTATCGATTATTTATTCTGCAGGATTACTTGAAATAAATTAAATATTAATCAAATTAATTAATGGTAGTTACGAAAGACAAATTTATTGTTATACAAAGATTACATCAGATAGCAAGAAAGCACGATATCTACCAACTTAATTTAACGTTAAACTGTAGCGTCGTAATTAAGCGAACTGGCGATTTAAATACTAATTAGTCGACCGCCGATGATGATAGCTTAGGTATCTATTGAAACGCGATCGGTGTTTTTTAATTTTGTATTGTATGTGGGTGCATTTTGTTTGTTACTAATTAATAAAAAAAATCATTTATAAGCATATATCATTTTCCAGAACTATTTAATTAGAAAAATGAGAAACTTAAATAACAGTAACACAAGAAACTAAACAATTAATTGGAAAGTGGTTGAAAACTGAAAAGTAAACATACAACTATAAAGTTAAATTGGTAAATTTTAATTACAGAACTGTATAGCTCTGTGTTTTAATTAATTAAATACGACAAAAATTGCATAACGTTCCTATGACGTTTTGGAACATGAAGCAATATCAATTAGCCCAATTCAAGTTTAATAGTGGCACGGGACCCACCTCAATGAAGTTCTCTTTCTGTTTTAATTAAAGGCAATTAAATCGATTCGAGGTTTGATTGATGTTTTGGTCAATTAAGTTTTGCGATTTTCAGTATTAATTCACGGATTTCGCATTGATTGGTTTTTAATTATTTAATTCTAGCGTTTGGTTAATTCATTCTCGCGATTTCCGTTTTAGTGGAATAATTCGTCGTGTCACTAAATTTATTAACGGCTTGATTGGTATTTTAATTAATTAACTTGATTTCCTGTTCTCGTCCCGCTGATTATGTAATTGAATTCTTACATATTTTAAAATATACAAGAAAATAAGAACATATGGATGCATAATTCTATGACGTAATTGTTGTTAATTATTACGATAACATAAATCAGAAAGACCTTTTAATGTTTAGTATTTAAAAAAATTATTAAGGTTTAATAATTGAAATTAAAAATTTAACATTACACTTACTATGTTTGCAAAATTATTAATAACGTCAGGGCAGACTTGGACCTTTAACGTTTACTATTAGAATATCTGCCGATAAAGGTATTTCTCGCTGCGTTTTTAATCTAGTAAAAGATCTTTTAACTTGCGCTATTTAAAAATTGTTAAGGTTTAATAAGGTCAAAAGATTTTGTCGTGATTAACGAAGGCAGAGTACCTATCTTCTAGAGTAGAAGGTGCTGCACCTAGACATGATGATGTGCTCGCAAAATACCGTAGGAGATGTATCGGGTTGGCAGGTAGGTAATACAAACGAAAACATCAGCGATCACAATACATGCATAATTAAAGACAGCAACGCTACAAATTTATTGATCGAGTATAAAAAGCCGCAAAGCCCCAAATCTAGATGAGATTCCGAGCAAGGTAATAAAGGTGCTAAGTAAAGCAAACGGAAATGCACTATTGGAGCAGCTGAACGAGATATCCAATAGAGAGTCTTTCCCTAAAGGTTGCTCGATAGTACTGCTAGAAAAGCCCGATCAAAACCACGACAAAGCGTATAGATCATTGTGCTTCTTAAATGGCCAAAGCAGGGTGTACGAAGGGATGATAAAAATGCGATTAGAACAGAAAATCTACATGACAGAGGGCATCTATGACCATTAATATGGTTTCAAGGAGGAGAAATCCACGATATACACCATACAAAAAGTCCTTCGAATAGCTGAAGAAACACACAATGTGAGTTACCCGAGCAAGGATTTTTTTGTACTGATTTACCGAATCAGAACGATTCAGAGCTACTTGTTAGATAAATTCGTCGTGACACATAAAGGACCAAAGTGTGAGGTGACAAGTGGGCTTCCTCAGGGTTCAATTCTAGGACCACTTCTTTGGAATATTGTACGAGAGGCTTTAGACAACAGTGGACTATCCCTGGCAGATAGGAAGACCTGTCATGTATGCGGAAGCCCCAAGCGGCGAAGGTGAAGTAATGCTGAAAGGCAGTTTCCTAACGCCTGGGGGTCCAAGGAAGGGTTTTAGTGGATAGGAGCCGTCTAGGATCTGGAAAGTCATATAGGCTTCACAGGCATGGGCAGGCGGGAGTGCGTAAAAGCACTTCCCCTTCTTCCAAAAAAAAAAGGTTTAATAATAGCAAGTAAGGAATCAATATCATCAGGGCCTTTGTTAGGCAAAGACAAAATTGCCCGCATACCAAGACAAATTACATGACAAAAATCGGTATACTCTGATAACACGATGTAATTAAAGGTTGCTAAACAAATACACCTACAAACTTTCAAAATACTCGAAACATACAAAAAACCAACTAAAATATGTAAAAATCTAGTAGCAAACAAGCACTTACTAACTAGCAAACAAGCAACTCCTAAAACAAAGAAACTCGTCAACAAATACACTAAAGAGGAATCAGAAAACGCATCAAAGAAGCTAAAACATGCGTTAGGCAACAACCCCAACATCCAAATCAAATGAAGTAAACAAATTGTTTAATATGCAAATAAACACATAAGCATCCAACCACCCACACACATACAAACGCGTGAAGTAATCAAGTAATCAAGCGCCCAAACACGTAAACTCCCGAATATGCAATCAGAGAAACTAGCAACCAAGTAAATGTTCAGTCCCAAAGCATAACCCTGATAACGTACAAGCATACACACAAGTAAACATGCAAACAAGTATTCTCCAACTAGCTAAAAAACACACCAAACTGGCACGAGACAAACAAGAAAACATACAAAAGAAGCTACAATATGCAATAAGGAACAATCCAAACGTGTAAATCAAAGAAACTAAACTAACTATTTAACCTAAAACAAGTAAAGACGCACCTAAGTGCAGATACAAACACGTGAACAAGCATATGCGGTAACAACAAACATGCAACATCCAAAACAAAGGATCCATCAAATACACAGACACACAAACAGGCGCGCAATTAGTTCTTAGTAGGTACCTTTTACTGATCACAAAGTAAATATGAGTCACCGATTTTTCCCGCAGCTATGTAGTCAGTATGAGTCATATTTCCAATATTGCAAAAAAATCACAGGTAGTACATACGAGGTCTTACTCAAATTAGTCTAGCATCTGAGTCTATCATTTTCAGATTGTTGCGCATATGCAGAATCAAAATCCCGCATGTGAAGTGGACACAAACACTTAATTTTTAAGTATTCAATTAATTCACACTCGAAAACATCAGGTTGGCTGTCTAAGCTAAACTTGCGTTAGTGCAAACATCAGAATGACCTGCGAGCTTGATTATTAGCAGAATTGTAAAAAAATGGTCCATCGCTAAACCATTAATAGGATCTTGAATCTAGTTTCTACATTTAAAAACCGTGACAGATTCTTGCAATTGTCGCAACATCTAAATATTTTTTGACAGATTCTTGATTCAGGACTTCAAATACGGTCCTTTTTGAAGGGAAGATTGTACAAATTGTTTTAACATCTTTTTGGCTGGACATACTCCAAACACCTGAGAATGGCCTACACGTCTAAGATCGATTTGGAAGATTTTTGAAACTAGACCCGGAAATCCGGAAATCAGTTGATCTTAGAGAATGAGCTCTAGATCTAAAATAAACGGTAACAGATACATTTTCAAACGAATGACGCTTGTTAGTCTAGATTAACTGCTACAAATTTCTCATTCAGATCTTGAATTAACAAAAAGAAGTCGTTAGTAAATGTACTTGTTAGGGTTTATGTTGGATCCAAAGCCCTTGCTTTGTCAACTGTCTTAAGATCACGTTACTTTCCGGTGTTTCAGGCAATTTCAAGATTTATCCCTTCATAATTACCTTAGATGTTAGGGCGACATCTTTCCAAAGGGTTTTTAAATGTTACAATTTGAAAAATATCCTATAAAAGAGGTTTATTTAAAGTGTTGTCTGCTCGTCTGCATATCTGCATGTCTGCCTGTCTGCCCGTCTGCCCGTCTACCCGTCTGCCCGTCTGCCCTCCTATCCGCCTGCCCGTCTGCCGTCTGCCCGTCTGCCTGTCTGCCTGTCTGCCTGTCTGCCTGTCAGCCTGTCTGCCTGTCTACCTGTCTGCCTGTCCACCTGTCTACCTGTCTGCCTGTCTGCCTGTCTGCCTATCTGCCTGTCTGCCTGTCTGCATGCTTGCCTGTCTGCCTGTCTCCCTCTCTACCAGCCAGAACGTATGCGTGTGTGTGTGTGTGTGTGTGTGTGTGTGTGTGTGTGTGTGTGTGTGTGTGTGTGTGTGTATGTCTGTGTGTTTGTGTATGTGTATGTATGTGTGCGCGTATGTGCGTGTGAGTGTGTGTGCGTGTGCACGTGTGTGTGTGTACGCTGTGTTTTGTCTAATAGGTTGCATTTTCTGTTGCTCCTTCGAAAATTCCTGTTGAAACGAGTATTTGTAATCTTCCAGCTCCTGAAGCTGCCGAAATCAGGTTTGAAACTACGGGAATCTACGTCCAAAAAGGAACTAAACAAACGATTCTGCTTAGTTAGTGTAAGCAGAATCCTAATAACAAGTTTAAATTGTTAATTACGAGACTGTCAAAGGAATCAAAATTACTAGCTGAAATAATTGATGAATTAAAATCACAAGATCCTACAATACTATGATTTTATGGATTTTATGGATACACAAACCACGCTCCAATTGTGAGCTCCCTAAATTCAACAACCTACGCATTATCAGAATACCTAAATACTGTTCTTCGACTTTCCTTGGTTCCAGCATTTCCTTTACAAAAAGAATTCAGAACAGTTTATTGAACTAATTGGCAAATTAACATTAAATATAGATTATTTGTTAATTAGTTTTGACGTGGATTCCTTTTTCAGAAAAGTACCAATAAATGACACCTTCAACCACAACGGGACAAATTATTTAAACCTTGTCTAACTGTATCATTCTTCTTTTTTAATGGCGAGTAAACAGTTAGATGAAAAACAGGCTCTAAATAATGCACCTAAAAAACCAAAACTTTGACTTAAACACATTGATGATATTTTTCTTATCTGGCCTTTTGGTGTTCCTAAACCATTTAAACAATCAACATACAAACATTAAATTTACAATAAAAAAAGAAAAATATGCTTGTCTTCCGTTCCTTGATGTTCTAATTGAAAGAAAACCAGATGGAAACCGGAAACCTAACAGATTCCGTATATCGTAATCCAACTCATACAGATCATTATATTAATGTTTCATCACACCATCATTCAGCACAAAAGTTTAGTACGATACAAACTTTGTAAACTGTAAGAATTGTCACTCAAATAAACTACAAACCATCCAGAAAACGTCTTCATAAATGATGGCTTCAACACACTACAAATTAAAAAGTAATTTCAACGGAGACAAATGAAATGACGCGTACGGATAATAAATCTACAACTTTAAATAAGTTTGCCGCTTTACCTTTCTTTGCAAACACAACAAATAAAATTGATAAAATATTACAAAAGTATAATAGTAGTAGTGGGACACTTGCACCGGCATTTTTTTGTGACGTCACAAGCCCTGCCACGTGGAAAGTGGTTTAGTCTTGAGAGCAACCTCGGGGCTGGCCCTGGGTTGACCGTGGACCTGACCTTGGCGATCACGTGGGCAACGTATTTTGACCTGCGGCTGACCTCGGATTTGCCCTTGAGGTTGATCTTAAGGCCGGGCATTGGGATTGGCCTTGGGCTTGCCCTCCTAGTTGGCCTTTGGGTAGCCAAGATCAGAACCAAATCTACTTCTTAGTCATGTTCAATAACTAGATAAAAATATGTTTTAACTCTTTTACAGTTAAATTAGTAAAATGCCTATACAATAACAAACAAATGTAACCAAACTTTATAAGGTGGTAGACATGTATACTCCATGCCAGCCGGGGAGGTACCAACAACCTTACCATAGGCTCCTTAATATTGGGTCTCCGATTTTCTGAGCTCGGTAAGGGCTGCCGGTTACCTTTTCCTTCATCCTTAATCTATCCTCATCCTTATTCTTCCTTCTCGCCGTCACTGTCTTCCTATGGGATAAAAAGTCCCAAATTAAAAAATAAGATGGCTGTGGTTTCTAGGGTAATAAATTCCGGACGTAAAATCCTGCCCCATTCGGATGTCCGGGAGGGCGGGGCTCAAGCACCTCGGTCGTCGGAAGTACCAACTTTCTAATTCACTACTGCAACATCCGTGGTATTAGGGCTAATCTTAATGCTATTCACCAACATCTTGAACAATTACAACCTTATATTTTGTTTCTATCTGAAACACGTCTCCTCTGAAAGCTCCGAGTCACCCGACTTGCAATTTCCTCAATACCACCTTCACTCTAACTTTCGATATAAAGGAGGCGTATGTGCCCACATCAAGGACAGAATTGCTTGCAAGAGGGTTTCTTCCTTAGAAAATAAAAATTTTTACGAGATTTGGTTTAAACATTCTGATCCTAATTTTGTGAAATTCTACTGTTTCGTTTATAGGTCTGCTAATGACAGTAGCTTTCAAGACTTCTTCGATTACCTTAGTATGAAAGTTGACTATCTCCTGTCAGTTTACATCTTGCGATATCTTAATTGTATGCGGTTTCAATGTTCATAACTCTAATTGGCTTCAGTTTTCATCTACTACAAATCCTGCTGGTCATAGTGCAGAAACATTAGCTATTTCATGTGATCTCACACAAATAATTTCTGAACCCACAAGAATCCCTGATAACACTAACCATACTCCACATCTTCTAGATCTCTTTCTTACATCGAACCCTCTTGTTTATAAAAGTTCCGTTCTTTCGCCTTTAGGTCGTTCCGACCATTGTCTAATAGAAATCATTTCTACTATACCTAATTCCACTGTTCGTAAAACCGATAGAACCTTGTGGTGTTTTAAGTCAGCTCGATGGAGTGATTTACGAGATTTCATTGCAACCTTTCCATGGTGTAAATATTGTTTTAAGTCATCCTCTTCTTCAGACATCGCTCTTTCAGTATCTGAAGTCATCCTCATGGGAATAGAGTTATACATTCCCAAAAAACAGTACCGTATAGGTCATTCACGTTCCCAACCCTGGTTCAATAAGGCTTGTGTTGATGCAATATCTTAAAAAAATAAATATTACATTAAATGGAAATCTAATAAATCGGTCGACAGTCATGTAGAATACGTTGGTGCTAGAAATACCTGAAAAAGTGAAATCGCTAAAACTAAAAAGTTGATCGAACGACGAAAATGAAATGAACTGGCTACATCTCCTTTAGGCAGTCGTAAATTTTGGTCTTTAGCTAAAGCCATTACTAAAACTTTGGAACATCTTCATTTCCCCCCCTGACATCTATTGACGGATCGGTAGTTGCTGATTCTGTAGACAAAGCCGATGTTTTTGTGGATTTGTTTGCATCAAACTCGTGTCTCAACAATTCTGGAAAAGATGTGCCCCTAGTCAACTCTTCTTCATACGCTATGAAACCAATTCATTTTTGGTACAAGCTCTTGGAATCGATCATCAGTAGGCTTGATCTCAATAAAGCGACTGGCCCAGACGGTATCCCAGCTATTGTCTTAAAGAAATGTTCCCTCGAACTAGTACCAGTCCTATCTTAGCTCTATACGATCTCTATGTCTTCTGGGGAATTCCCTTCGTCATGGAAGTTAGCAAATGTTCAACCTATTCCCAAAAAAGGCGATAAGACCGAGCCCTCAAACTACCGACCAATTGCCATCACTTCCATTTTGTCTAAAATCATGGAAAAGCCCATCAGCAACTTCTCACGTTCCTTGAAACTAACAAACTCCTTAGTGACCACCAATATGGGTTTAGGTAAAGTCGTTCAACAGGTGATCTTTTTTCATATGTGACCCAAGTTTGGAACAATACAGTAGAGCACTCCGGTGAAACAGTTGTAGTCGCTTTAGATATCTCAAAGGCATTTGACCAAGTGTGGCATAAGTGGTTACTTGCCAAACTCACCTCGTTTAGGTTAAATGATACGCTCATCAGCTGGGTTTCTAGTTTCCTTGATAAAAGACGAATACATGTCGTAGTTGATGGCTTTTTTTCAAAAGAAGTTAGCATTAACGCGGGCGTACCACAGGGATCCGTTATAGCGCCTACACTTTTTCTGCTGTACATAAATGACCTTATTTCTTCAACAACTAACCCCATCCATTGCTTTGCTGACGATAGCATTCTTCACTGTAGTTCATCTCAATCTACTCATAGTGATAATCCACCTTCTATGTGAAATCAAGAAATTAAAGCTGAAATGGCAAATTCAATCAACAAAGACATTCAACGTATTCTCGAATGGGGAAGCAATAATCTAGTTAAATTTAATGCTAACAAAACTCAGTGTTGCCAAAGAGGATCGATCATTTCCTGTTGTAAGTATGAATGGCTCAGTTCTTAAGTTTCCACACTCTATTACTCTGTTGGGTATGACTGTATCTTCAAATCTCCCATGGGTTGACCATGTTCTGTCAGCTACCAAAACAGCTGCTCGTAAAATAGGATTTTTGTACAGATCTAAGCAGTACTTTACCTCTCAACAACCCCTTCTGCTGTATAAGGCCCAAATTCGGCCTCATCTGGAATATAATTCTCACCTATGGGTTAGTGCTCCCCAATTTATTATCCCTCTATCTATCCTCCTAAGTGTTCCTGAGTGCTTTCGCACGATAGGCCAAATTTAGCCTGTTCAGGTTCACAATTATAAAAGAAAAACTGTAATCTAATTAGTGGAGTTTTTATCGGGTACGTTCGGATATTCTCGGCTTCATTCGTGAGACGGGCCAGTAGAGAGGTGGAATCGTGGAAATGGCCTTGTTGAAAGCATCGCATCGCATCGCTAAATTTTACTTATATGATTTGATGGTTGTTAAAGAATTGATGGACACTTTTCACAATAAATTCCTTGCTCTTATCCGCCTGTATACTTTGAGGTATCTTTTCGTTAAATACGCTAAAACTCGAAAATTAAAAAATAGCATTCTAATAAGCGGCCAACATGCTTAACCCCATTATAAAATCTAAGGCGAAAATCATTTTAAAACGTGTGTAAATAACAATTCATACAAGCAGGCAAGGTCGCACTAACGAACTTGTAATTAACAGTAACAGTTATTATAAGTTTTTGTTATGAACGAATAAGTTCAAAGGTAAATCTGTAATTAAAAATTATTATTAATTTTATTAAATACATAAATAAAAAGTTTACCTCGAGTAGGATTCGAACCTACGACCTGTACTTTGCTAGAGTACCGCGCTACCAATTGCGCCACCAAGGTTCAAGCCCCAATCGATGCAAATTTTGTCTTTATGTATATAGAACTAATGTAAATTCTAAATATCATTATATTTAGAATTTACATTAGTTCTACATACATAAAGACAAAATTTACGAAATAATTGACAGACCATTTCGACTCCTTAACAGGCTGTAAAATCAAAACCTTCAGAGATCAAGGAAAACGGTTTGCACGTTCCTATCTTAGTTTCTCATAAGCTATCGATTGACAAATACAAAAACATCTAATCTTCTAACAAGGAATTTATTGAAAAATAAAATAGATGATATCCACTTTTGTTACATTAGAAATGAAACCCGTGGAAACGCGTCATACTTGACAGACGTAAAAGTAAAATTAGATATTGTCAATCCCATCCGCTTCGCTTTTTAAGGAATGTGTAAACCTTTTTTCTGGATCTCTTAAGGTTCAGATTTTACAGCCTGTCAAAGTGTCAAAATGGTCTGTCAATTATTTCGTAAATGGTTTAAGATAGGTATAGGACTCCGTACATAAGATTTAGATTTACTCCGGGCATTAAAAAATTGAATAATATACATGGTGTTCCGTTTGAGTTATCAAAGTTGCTTTGAATTTTTAGGAGAATCGGTAACATTGCATTACTGAAAATTTTCTTGTTGGGTAGAGCATTATTGCTAATGTAAACTCCCCAATGTTCATATGTCACTTTACTGGGATCATTGAGCGTTTCCAAACTTTTGAGACACACTGTGTAGGTAGCGCTAATGGATTCTTAAAAAATGGTTTATTTGTGTTTGAGTCCAAGCACATGGGGGATTATTACGAAGATATGAATACTGACGTTTTTGAAGAATGTTTTGAAAAAAAGATAGCAAATATTCCACGGGGAGCTGTAATTTTTCTGGATAATGCAAGTTAGTATTCTAGGCAAGGCGAACGCTTACCAACAACTACATGGAAAAAGGGAGACATTGTCAACACCAAAACAGACACAATTGGATGAAACTATGCTCAAACGAAAGCGTTTAGCTATAGGAAATCAACATAAGCAACGATTTGATAAGTTTGATGAACTGTACTTCTCGAGGGATTACTGTAAATAGATTACCAGCATATGACTGCGAACCTAACCCCATAATTAGTTTGGGCTCAAATAAAAAGTGAAGTACACATAGGTGACAATATGAATTTTAATTAAGTGAAGTGCAATAGCTTTTAATGCAAGCCATAGACAATGTATATATCACTTTCGCCTTTTCTCAAGTTTTAATAAAAAGGCTTAACTTTCGCAAGAAAAATTGTGACTTTCATTAACGCAAAAATGATTACTACTGCTCTTGTCACACTTAATTACATTACGTACATGATCAAAAAAAAATCTTTTTAGGGAACATACTTAACATACCCCTTTCAAAAGCATTTTTACACAATTTTAAAAATACGATAAAATAAAAAAAAAAGGTTTTATATCTAATCGTCAATAGGTAGTTTGCACAATCTCGCAAAGGAACGACGCACTATTCTTCCTCCACTGATTCTAACATCTGCTACACGGGCAATGTTATCAGAATCAGGATATAGTTTATGAATGCGTCCTAAGCACCACTTTAACGGTGGTAAGTTTTCTTCCTTCATCAGTCTATAAGGAACGTTGTGTAAGTTGCCACTTGGTTCGGACTTGCAATTCGGACAGGAATTCCCTCGACCAACGTTCCCCGAATCGCTCTTGTAGGGTCTGCACGTACTGATATTATATCTCGACAAAAGCGTAGACCAGGCTACTGTATAATTGTCCTCAAAAAATTATATAGCACGTATGAATTCTGCAGCGCCACATTCTAAGGCTGAGCGTAAATAGTGAAACTTCTGGGCATTTGCTAATTGCGCATTATGGTTAATTAACGAATCAAAAGTATCCCTAAATTCCAATCCGTTTTCATACTGACCGGAAAATTTCGGTAATTTTATCTCTGGAAGTTTCACATTTACCGTAGGTACACATGCCGCACTTGAACTAGAGCTAGTACTACCTTTATTAGAAATTTCACAATTTTGTTTTGTATTGTTAGAATAATCTGACAAAAACTTATGACATTTACTTAAAACCTGGAAATAAACATCCTCAAACATTACATGCTCTTGACCTTGTTCATTTAAAAATCCTCATCTTCGTTTAATACATCAATTTCTGCTTGTATTAGGCATTTTCAAGTGACGCCACAACGCGTGATCTTTCCTGATGTTTAACAACTTTAACACACGTTCCTATGGGATATGACTGTTTTCTGACAGTTTCATCGAAAATCGTAGGCGGTGAAAATATTTCTGTGCTAATACTTGTAGATGAGAATTGTATTGATACAATTCACCAGAATTACGTGAATGAAGTAAACAATTATCCTACATAATATTGAAAAGTTCGTGCGATTTTTAGGTTAGTTATCATTAAACTCGTCAAATTAAAGAATTACATTTAATACAAGGCTCTTTTGGCTATAATATGTTAAAATGTGTATGTTACAGATCCGCTACTACACTGCAATACCAAGCTATAAGGATTTCAATATAATATTTACAAAATTAATTGAACCTTATATCAAAATAGCGCCACACGCAGTTATTAAAAATATATAAGTTTGTAGGTAGGGGACCGCGAAAATCTTATTATTATAATAAACATGTTCAAATCGTAAGTGTTAACGCGATAGAAGGGTTAACGGTGTTTGATATATTTTATTATATATTAAGTGGTAATTTGATAATGTTTTTTGGATATTTTATTTTCTGTACTTTACGTAATTGGTATTTGAGTAAGGGTTAAAAAAACACATGTTAAGATAGAAACTGATGTTCGCTCGAACTGCCTTTATTGAGGTAGTGTAGCGAACCTTTGAAAGTCTTATGGTAAAAACTTCACAAATGTAATAATCTCTATGGGTACGTTGAAACTTGAGACCTTAATGTAGCGGTTGTTACGGACGAATGCATATTTCTAAAATTAAGATGTCGTGCAATAATTAATATGAAACAGTTCCAACGTAAATTAATGTTTCTTGTTTTTTTTACTTTTGAAACACGGGGGTTGATTTTCGGCAGTAGACATGGTTACTTGGAAACCAGATGGGAAGGCAGTTACTGTTGAAATTTTGATTGAGTCGGACGATTTGATTTGTTTTAATTAGAAACTCCCATTGTAAACAGTTTGTCTTTAAAATATTTCGTGCGTGTACATTTTCTTTTGAATTAGCCAACATTAATTTGTCTTTTCTTTCAGGCGTTAGTTGTAATGTCTTTTTCAAATATTAATCTATAAATAACAGTCACCCTTTTTGAAGTTAAACCGCGTGAGTTTACGATTTGTGTCTGTGATCAATCAATCAAGTGTAAGTAGGCATGTTTATATAAATTAGGGCTGGCAGGAAATAATTCTATAAGCCTATGTAACCTATTAAAAATCGAGCATTGCCTTGCAAAGGTATCTTATTCGTACGCGGGCTCATTACGCTGAGATCTGCTAAAATAAAAGACAGTACAGGGCTCCCTGACTATTGTATTTGTGTGAACTAGCATTGTTGTTTGTTGTTTATATTTATATTTGTGGAGATGGGCTGGCGAATGGGTACATGATACCGCTTGGTTATTAATTGTAAAAGGCAATTGCCAAGTGGGTACACACTCCCGGGTCCAGATAACCATTAAACACCTCGAATTTTATTTTTATTGTTTTTATTGTTATATAGATGAATGTGTAACCGGAGAAAGGGGCGCTGTATTTTTCTAACGCACTCAAACGTATATACCGGTCACGATGTTATGATCTATTTATAACTTACCCTTGTAAGGTTTTGTTTTAATGAATTTTGTTTTGTGTTAGTTCGTTAATTACAATTGTTTACCTGCGAACTAATTTCTATTTATATGCAGTTGATTGCAATTTTTCGTATGTATTTTGTGTTTTAGTTTAGTCACTAAACAATTGTGTATGTGTAAATTCCTTGTCTATTTTCTTTTGTCCTTGCCTTTACGTTGTAAAGATCCAGCGTCCTTAACGTATGTTTTTAGAATAAATTATTCGCGGACCACCCTATATCTCAAATTACAAAAGATTACGCGATATTATACCACAAATAATTCATTAATCACAGCTGACGTGTATTTCTAAAAACCAGTAAGTTTTTGCACGTCAGAGCAATTTAAACCAATCCCATAATGGCATCCCCCGCACGGTAGTCGCGAAGTCGCCCACAGATGCAACTTTATAAACCCGCGACGCGCTGCTCTAAGAGGAGAATAAAAGTCGCTGCTCGAGAGGAGAGAAGTAATCACCACCCGCCCGATCGTGACCGAGACCGCCACGCCGCTTCTGATATCCAGTAGCCGCCCGTACCGATTGCTTCTTGTAATCACCGACCTGTTGATCGCTGCCGAGGAGTCCATCGCGACAGTGTGATAACGCGCACCACCTCGCGCCGGGCGACCTAAAGTTTAATCCCGAACTGCAATTAACAGACACGTAAGTTGTAGAGTTATAAAATCTGACAATTTACAATCAAACACTACAGAACGTAAATAACGACGGACTTAGTCTCCAGGAGTTATAACGTTATCATTACACAAACACCTACATAAAGGGCGTAACGAAGGGGAAACCCCGCGTCGCCTGACTCAGTACACATACAGAAAGAGTGCCACGCAGGGTAGATCCCGACGTCACTCGCAAACACTTGAGGGTGAAGGTTTGATACAGGGCCGTAACGACCAACGACCATTTTCTTAGTTAAACTGGTTAGACAGGCTGCTGCCTCCCGTCTACTGTTGGCGCTAAGGCCCCCGCTTAATACACCTACATCCACTACCTACAGACAAACACAATAACCACACGCGGTGTCTTTAATCGCAGAAGAGTACACAAGTGTCCTGTTGCATAAATTTGTATTCAGAATAACAATCGCGATATACCTAGTGCAAAACCGTTCCTAAATAAATTAAGAATATACGCCGGAAATTAAAACATTAGATAATACGTAAATTATCCAATATTTACCGGTAGTTAATAATATAAATACGACCTGGTGTATCTTACTAGTTACCTTAGTAAAAGGATAAATTTAAAAGTAAATTCATTTTAGTATAGCGAGCATTTAGTTTACTTTATAAATTGTATATAATTAAATTTAGTTAAGCCGTTAGGACGTAATCCAGTTGCTTAAATAATCTAAGCGCATTGTCAAACCGGTTATAATCAAATAATTATAGACCAGAGATCTCGCCTTTGCGTACGCGAATCTTCCGCGTATATTTCTTCATCGGAGTACGACATACCAGCTTCAGCGCTCCAGAGATACTGAATAGTTTAAATATACCATGCGCATAATCCGAGACCAGTATTGATTTTCTCCCGTGACCTAGAAACAACTCGAGTTCGTTGCGCTGGCGCTTCCGACCAAACTATATTGAGGCTACCGCACCCGCTTCTGTAAAACAGGACCGTAATATAAATATTAAATACTAGGTAAGGAGTAGATTAAGACACTATATATACTTGTTCACAGAAACGACTTCGCACCCAATAACAACTTCCCCAGGAGAACGAGAGTAGGGAGCTCTAAGGGCCCGGTTATATATATTTAGTTTAATTTGTTAATAATATTTTTGTGTTTTGTTAAATTACTAAATAATATACGTCTAAAACCGCTTTCGTATAATTATTTAAGGTGACAGTGTAAGCCCACTAAATAATACGAACCACGTTTAATAAGAATTTATAAACACGACTGAGCATAGCCGAGGCAAAATAAAACCGCGCTAGGTTACCACCAAAGAAGGGCGGTTACATATAATAACTCCCAGATTCAAAAGTGGGGTCTTATAACGTTATTATCACCTGTGCAATTTTACTGTTGTTGTACTTTATATGCTTTATTGTTTTATGTGCTTATTTACTTATTTACCGGAATGATTGGTTTTAAACGGCCACATGTTTGGTATTAAGATTGTTATTCTAATTGTGGGTGTGACTACATGGGTTTTTTTATTGTGTTTATGTGTAACTAAACTACTTTTTATTTATTTTTCTCTTAATGTTATAATTTTGAACGCACTTTAACCTGATTTAATGGTGTTTTGTTATATATTTAACCCTTTCATTGTTTTTTTGTGTTATTTGATTTATTAATGTACTTGTGCAATTACTTATTTATGAGTAAAGTGAGTTTGATTGGTGGTTCTTTCCCACAATAGTATATTGAAGAGCTGAACCTCCATTGCGCAAAGCTCGTTAATTTTAATTTAAGTGGTTTCATTGTTTACCTGCCCTCGTGATGCAACACTTACCTCATTCAGCCTATCTAATTCAAATAGCACAGCGTACCTACCACTAGACGGCCACTTCGTTTGATCAGATTTGAGGTTTACGAGTAATTAAATATCAGACTCGCAAATAAATTCTAATCTTTTAATTATTGTCAGTAAAGTCCATGTGTAAAGAAAATGTGTAACGTGTATGAATATAAAGTAAGTTATAAAAAAAATATGTAATGAAATAATAATTTCTCCAAAAAATACATACCTTACACCACTTATAATTGTGCCTTATACTCAGTCGGTGATTAACAGGGTAGGTTCACTAAATTGATTTGCTTAATTACCACTTACCATTAATAATAAAGAATGTAAAAAAGAATGAAGTTACCTCGGGCGCCAAATTGTCTTTTTTTAAATTATCGGGACAATTAAACCGACTTGACAAAAATGTAAAAAATAACAATGTACAGACTATGTTTATTGAATTAAATGTAATGATGAAATAATGAAGGTCTTAGAATTATGCTTAAAACACTAAATAAAACACTACATAAATACCTTAGAAATTTTTGTACACAAACTTTTCTTTTTGACAACCACTGGTATCTAAATATGATTACGGAGAGGTTAACAGGATGAAGTCATTCTTACGTCATCATGGTGCAATCTTGACATAATGATATCAGCCACACACCAAACTGAATTTATCTTTATTAAATCCGCACAAATTTCTTCTTAAAATTCTTAAATCCACTTCTTATTGCATTAATTGGAAGTATCCATTCAAAAAAGTTGCAATCATAAAACGAAAAATGCACGCAACAACAAAATCAAATGCGTACTTAAGATTCAATTACGTTGTGAATTGAATTAATGATAAACGTGTAATTAAAGAAAAAATGGTATAAAAAATACCTCAATAAAACGCCTAAAAAGAACAAAATGCTTTAATCTTATGTAAATGTATTAAAAATATATCTCTTACACCAAATTGATGGCGCTTTCACATAAATTTAGATAATATCAAAAAGAAGCAGCTTCATGCTTCGACATTAAAACGGAAGTGAAAATGGAGGATTTCGAAATAGATGAAGAGGTCATGCGTACAAGATATCAGCAGAATAACAACGCAGACGCGTTATGTATCAGATAAGAAATGAATACAAATTGAAAGCAGGATTATAAATCTTTACGAACTAAGAACCAAGATCAGCTGTTAGAGGCGGAGCTTGTGACGTCCGTGTGACGTACTTGAAAATGCCTAATTTCATCAAAATCCTCTAAAATCCCTTGAAATCTCTCTATCCGCGCTTCGCAATCTATAATTTGTGTTTTATCAATCTCATTTAAAGACAAAATCCGGTCTGTACTTTCAAAAAAATTCCTACAAAAGATTGAAATTGAGTTAGCCGTCGTTTAATACTAATACGTTTCTTTTTTAAAGTTTTAAGCTCGGTTTCAATAGTATTATCATAAGCAGTATGGAACGGACACACTGTAATAAAATTAAGATATAAATTCCCTTTTGGTCTATTTTTCCCGTTGACCTTTTGCTTTCAACCAGTTACTTTCGATTCTTGCTTGACTTCTGGACTATTTTATTTGCTGATGGTCAATGCTGGTTGCAATTATGGTTGCAACAATATTGGAAAATTTTCGATACTGTTTTGTATATTTTTCCAATTTTTGAAGATGGTACTTTCTTCATTTACTCAATCCGGCTCGAAGGACCAATGAATTGTATATTACTTTCGCCTTTTCTCAAGTTTTAATAAAAACCCTTAACTTTCTCAAGAAAAAAAATGCAAAAATCTAATATGGCGTCATTGCGAAAGTAAAAAGTTTATGGAGACATCTTGAAAACAAATGCAGCCAGAAAATTACCTTTGTCCTTATTAAATTCTTCTTATAAAAGTTCCGTGATAATATTCTAATCAAAAACCCATAATATCACTGATTTACTAACTGGCGAAAAAAGTTAAAAATGCACCACAATGACT
The DNA here is from genome assembly GCA_036346205.1 of Vesta saturnalis. Taxonomy (NCBI): domain Eukaryota; kingdom Metazoa; phylum Arthropoda; class Insecta; order Coleoptera; family Lampyridae; genus Vesta; species Vesta saturnalis. Next base: position 785,414 of record JARFJB010002008.1, on the reverse strand, counting down.
TCTTTTTCCAAAAACCACAAAAGTTAAATCAAATCTTAAGGCGCATATAAGTTTGTAATCAAGTTCTCTAAAACTCTCCTGATTCAACCAACCCTACAACTAAAATCACTTCCTAGAAAGTAATACATGCAAGCCAAATTTGGGACACGTTGTGTATAAGGGAAGATCTTGTGATCGCCCCAAAGATCAAGATCGCTCTGGACGTTTTTAGGATCCCTGACTTTGAAAGAATTAATTTCGCGATGGTTACCGTATGTACGTGTGGGTATCCACATTATGTATTATATAGTATTTTTATCCTTATTACATGTCTCTTATAAAGGTGTCTTGATAATGCATTAATAAAAAATCCATCACTAATTTTACGAATTGCCGGCAAAAAAGCACCACTTCGGCTTATACTCATTTTTCCAAAAACCACAAAAGTTAAATCAAACCTTAAGGCGGATGTAAATTTGTAATCAAGTTCCCCAAAAGTTTCTTGATTTAACCAACCCTGCAACTAAAATGATTTCCGATATAGAAATGCATGCATGCCAACTTTGGGCCATACTGTATGTAAGAAAAAACCTGTGATCGTCCCAAAAATTAAGATCGTTCTAGACGTTTTTAAGGTCCCTGTCTATGAAAAAATTGTTTTGGCGATGGTGACCGTATGTGGGTGTGTGTATCCATATTATGCAATTTAGTGAGTTCAGCGACATGCAAGAACGACGTGAGGCATTCTTTTGTTTCATGATGGCCGCCACGCGTAATCAAAGCCTACTACGAAAGTACAATGGTTTTTAATTTTGAAGCTTAGAGAAACTATTAACCTAGACATATACTAGATCACTGAAAAGCTCTTGAAGAGTGTTTTTCATAAATGCAAAAATACAATATGGCATCAGTACGAAAATAAAAAGTTCTTCGAACTATCTTCAAAACAAATAAAGCAAGAAAAAGATTTTTGCCATTAAATTCCTCTTATAAAAGTACCTTGTTGGTGTATTATTATTCAACAAACCATAATATCACAAATTTACCAATTGCCGGCAGAACTTAAAAATGTACCACTTCCTAAAACTTCCCTGATTTAACCAGCCTTGCAACCACAATTATTTCCGAGATAGCAATACATAAAAGCCAAATTCGGGACACACTGTATATAAGAGAAAATATCGCCCCCAAAGTCAAAATCGTTGGTATTTCTGGGACACACAGATGCAATTATTATTGTTATTATTATTATTATGAACACCTCAGCGATATGTAATAATAACACGAGGCATCCTTTTGTTTCATGACAGCAGCACCCGCGTAATCAAAGCCTACTACGAAAAAAACAATAATTTCGAATTTTAAAGTTAAGAGAAACTATTAATCTAGGCTTATAACAGATCATTGAAAAAAATCGAATATGGCGTCAGTTGAAAAATAAAAAGTTCATGGAAATATCTTGAAAACAGGTGAAGCCAGAAAACCACAAAAGTTAAATCAAATCTTCAGGCGTTTGTAAATTTGTGAAGTTCCCTGAATCTTACCTGATTTAACCAACCCTTCAACTAAATGATTTTCGAGATGCAAGCCAAATTTTGAACACAGTGTATATAAGAGAAGAGCCCCAAAAATAAAAATCGATGAAATTTCTGAAAGTTTTTAGGGTCCTTAACTATGAAAAAATTGTATTCCCGATCGTGACTGCATGTACGTTGTGTGTATCCAGATTATGCAATTTAGTGACAGTGGAGAAAAGTGGAAAAAGTGTGTTCATCATGTCATTAAAGAAGAACAGCGTATGTGGGAACTTGGATAATGAAAGAAAAAGTAGAACTCGTTATAATATCCGTAGGACAAGATAACAGCTCTTCCGTATCGGATGAGGATGATAAATATTGATTGTTAATTCAAAAGAAGTTAGCATTAACGCGGGCGTACCAAAGGGATCCGTTATAGCGCCTACACTTTTTATGCTGTACATAAATGACCGTATTTCTTCAACAACTAACCCCATACATTGCTTTGCTGACGATAGCACTCTTCACTGCAGTTCATCTCAGTCTACTCATAGTAATAATCCACATTCTATGTCAAATCAAGAACTTAAAGGTGAAATGGCAAATTCAATCAACAAAGACATTCAACGTATTCTCGAATGGGGAAGCAATAATCTAATTAAATTTAATACAAACAAAACTCAGTGTTGCTTGTATCCGCCAAAAAAGATTGATCATTTCTTGTGGTAAGTATGAATGGCTCGGTTCTTAAGTTTTAAGACTCTATTACTCTGTTGGGTATGACTGTATTTTCAAATCTCTCATGGGTTGACCATCTTCTGTCAGCTACCAAAACAGCTGCTCGTAAAATAGGCTTTTTTGTACACATCTAAGCAGTACTTTACCTCTCGACAACTCCTTCTACTGTATAAGGCCCAAATTCGGCCTCATCTGGAATATAATTCTCACCTCTGGGTTAGTGCTCCCCAATACGCTCTGGATATCGTTGATCGTATTCAGAGAGCGATTAGGCTTATAAATGACCCATCCTTAACTTCTCACATACAGTCCCTTGAGCATAGAAGGATGGTTTCAGTTCTTTCTTTGTATAATCGTTATTACAACGGCTATTGTGCTGTTGAATTATATTCTTTGATACCATATCGGGCTATCTTTGCGAGAAACACTCGGTTCGCTCATTCACATTATCAGTATGCAGTACAAATCTCCACTTGTCGTACCAAACGGACGCAGTCCACATTTTTCTACACGGCTTCTAAACTCTGGAATGATCTCACTAGTTCCTGTTTTTCTCTTACTTATGATATGAGAATATTTAAGGTAGCTGTTCATAGGCATTATATTGGCAATTCATTCACGGACCTGCGTGTCCCTCGTTTACTAAATGTACGGAACTGCGTGGTGTTTACTATTAATGAATAATTCTCACTTTGCCCTTTTAGCTCAGTCGGAATTTTGTACTTGCAAAATAAGGATCGGGGTTCGTTATTCAGGCTCTCAACACGTTGAACAAATAGATTACAAAGGCTCATATATATATATATATATATATATATATATATATATATATATATATATATATATATATATATATATATATATATATATATATATATATATATATATATATATATTTATTTCCTATTTATATTACACGTCTAAAATATGGTTATTTAAATTATTTATCTAAGATATAGATATGTAAATCTACGGAACTGGTTTTCTCCCTGCAAGATCGTTAGGTAGACATCCTCCGTCCTGGTGGGTCCCGGAACTAATGGTTAGGTGGTCCTCTGGAGTTTCTGTAATGTAACATTAATAGAAGGGTTGGGGTTTTGACTTTTAGTTTACGTCCTTTGACTGTTTCAATTTATACTGGTTAATTGCCGAAATAAATAAATAATTTTACCTGAATGCATCCCTGTATAAAATACAGAAGCCGGTAGCAAGATAACGCTGTATAAACACGTGCGCGATAAGACACTGAGTTCAATACTCTGCCTTTAAAGAAATAATCGATATTTTAAAGCGGTCGGTTATAAGTGTATAAAAGTAATCCAATTTTATACCTGCTTTTCTTATGAAAATAAACTCCTTCACGTTTACATTCAATTTTTTCCCTTTTTAAATAAATGAAAGCTTTTCGTTTATTTAGGTAGCTCGTGTACGGTAGCGGCGTATTATTTGTTTCCTTTTACGATATTAATTATTTTAGTGTACCGGTTTTTATTTAAATAAATAAAAGCTTTTTGTGATGTTGGCCGATTTTAAAATATAAAACCTTCGTTTTCTATTTTAAAGTGAATTTTTCGCGTCTAACAATAATGATTTGAATTATTTAACACGAGATATTATCTGATAGTTTCTGGCTTACAGGTAACAATCTTATTACTTGCCAACGGTGCAACTTACGTTTTTTTCTTGGTGGTGGTGGTGGTTTCTTTTATTTTACAGGCGATAATTTAATACTGGCGGACACGTCTAGTTTTTACGGTTATGTTTTCTAGACTTCTGGACTTAGCGGCGTTTACTAGGTGTTCGGCTTACTCTTTCGACGAGGTTTTAATTACAGGTATTTTGCGGTTGCTGGTACGTTTGTCGAGTTGTGGTTTTTGTGTTGTAGTGTTCGGGTAAATTTGTATAGGTGGATCTCCTTTGTTAGTAATCTGGGCAACCACCCGTTAAACTACGTAAAAGGATCACCTTCTGTCAATGGAATGTAGGGCAACTACCCTTCAAACTCCACAGTGTAGGTATGTGTGTGGGTCTCCTTTGTTAGTAATCTGGACCACCACCCGTTAAACTACGTAAAAGGATCTCCTTCTGTCAATGGAATGTCAGGCAACTACCCTTCAAACTCCACAGTGTAGGTGTGTGTCTAGTAATAAAAGAGTATGTCGGGCTTACAACCCTGCATATCCCTATCACCAGGTATCTCAACTTACGTACTTTCAACGTTAGATCTCTGCAACTCTAACCTTTTGACTTCGGTGATGCTATCAAGTCGCGGAGTCGCGATTTTACTCGGACGGCAGTTACAGGCGGACGGTTTACAACAGGTAGCGGTCGGCGCGAACGCAACGATATTAATCGATCTTAATTGATATTAAACTATATTCAACGATATTAAAACAATCTTAATTAATTTCAAAAATCTCTTCAGCAGCGCGTGCCGCGTTTTTATAAAGAATACGCGAGGGTGGTTACGAAACTCTGGTGGTGAGATTCCCTAAACCCGTATTGGTGGAAGATGCTCTGACGTATACAAACTTTTAAACGTTTTTGGGATTTACGTCTGGAGGGAGGATGCATGATTAATTATTGTGCAATTTTATGCAACGTTATGAAATATGTTTAACTTTTACTAGAACTTCTACGAATTTTTATAATTGCTTGCACCTGTGCATTTAGCGAGTCACCTTATCTTAATAAATTCCGTGAATATTATCAGTACTGGTATTTTACTTATCAAATAATTAATCATGAAAAATTTTGAAAAAAAGGACGGCGTCTTGCTAATAAACTAATTAAAAACTAATTAAAAATAATAAAAATTTGGGATATCTGACGGCGTCCCTTTACATTCCTCTATCCATCCTCCTAAGTGTTCCTGAGTGCTTTAGCACGATAGGCCAAATTTAGCCTGCTCAGGTCTACAATCATAAAAAAAACATATCACATTTGTTTCCAAAACCTAGCTTTACGATAATATTAAATGTAAACAAATTAATGTAAATTACATCTATAATTATTTTATAGTAATCAAAACATCAGTATTTGGAAATATCCAAATAAATGTGCCTTTCAATTATTTAATAATTAATCTACAATTTTTAATACACTGAAATCACAACCCCACTTCTGTGAGTTGTCTGATTTTCGGGCTTAAGTCGAATTTTTAATGGTAGCATTTGTTTGCCGTTAACCTGCACCCTCTTTACCTAACAATATTTTGCAAGCGGTATATTTACAGCATCTTCGTTTAACTAATCCAGTTTGTTACTGATTTCTGTTGCCGCTTCCATGAAAAAAAAACTATTTAACTAATCACATGATTTAATACTCTTTGATATTTTGGGACGTACTTTAGTATCAAATATACACTTGTTGAAAATTAATTAATAATTTACTAAAAGTGAAAAACTTTACGAAAAAAACTAATATTTACATACTACATAACGTGTTAAATTTTAATTTTTGTATTAAAACTCTAAAACGTTAAATAAAACAGGAAATTATAAGAAAGTTAAAACAATTTTGCAAACTATGCATTTAAATAAATGCAGTTCTTTATTTTTTTTATTTCAAGTATGAAAATGAAATTCACCATTAATTAAACAAATTTAATTTAAGTATAATTTAAAAATATTCCCGAAATTAGAGTAAATTGACGCCGAATTTGTCAAAATTAATATTTAATTAAATTTAATTTCCAAAAATTCACACAAGCAAATAAATAAACCTTCGTCAAAACGTAATACGTATATTTATTTAATACAGAACACGTTTTCGCGTTTTAATTCGGAGGTTAATCGAGTAATGCACTTAAAGAAAAATAAACAATAACACAGTCTTGGCATTGTATCATCTTCAATTTCTTCATATAAAAGACGGCTTCAATATGTAATAATTACACTGCAAGAAAAGATCACAGAATGAAAGTATTAATTTTAATTGTGCTGGTATTCATTATTATTGAAGGCTACTGTAATTGTGGTTGCCTAAGTGTAAGTACCGTTTTAATTAATTTTCTTTAATTTTAATTTTTCCAGTGTAATAAGCATTTTCACGTTTACACACCACCAGGATCGTGTATGAAAGTAATTCATAGAAGTACTCCATGCCATTGCCCAACAGTAAGTTTACATGCCTAAATTTTGCCGTAGATTAAAAAAAATCATTGTAGGCTCTTCCATATACTGTGCAAGTTCCTGTTGTTCCACGTGTAGAAACAGAATGGTCGCGCTCCTATGGTTATCGGGTAATAAAACATACTGTCGTTAATTGTAAATTAACATCAAAATTTAGATTCAGCCTGAAAAAGTGACTTACACCAAACACGTACCACATCAACATTGTCCAATCCCACACGAGTACGACTGCGAAATGCAGATTCCTGAAGAACCACCACGACCAACTTACCTTAAACACTTATGTGCACATACAGATAGGATGGTTATCGCAGAACCACCACATAGACCATTACCGAAAGGTAGAATGTCATCATTTTAAATGCAAAATTCCTAAAAGCCTCTGTTTTAGTGTGTACCAAGCCGATAATAGAAGCAGTCAAACCTCGCCCATACTATGATCACATTCCAAATAATACTCCAGGTGGCTGCCATTGTTACAGGTATAACTCAAATTGCCCCGGTTGTAATCCGACCTCTCCATGGTGTTTGCAACCAAGTTGCAAGTGCGAAAATCCTAAATACGTTAATCTATACCGACAAATTATTTGGGCACCTCAGTTTTACATACAAAATATTATATCACCAGAGTACGTTAAACGCAATAAAAACGCTAGTCGCAAAACGCTAAACATTAAAGCATCTAAGCCAGATGGAGTAATAGAGTTAGAGTCGAGTTTGCAACATCATTTACCAGATGAAGATACTCAAATTTTAGATAATCCAAATCAGAGCCCAAATAAATTGGAAACCAAGCCAGATTCTACTGAAGCGGGTGAGTTACAATCAACTATGCAAGAAAACCCACCAAATGACGTTGAGAATAGAATAAACCCAGAAAACAAACCAACTCCGCCAGACACATTAACTGAAAGCCAACAAGTGAGTCAACCCATCCAAAGTGAAGCGACCATGCCTCTAAATGAACGTACCATTGACGACATTTCTGGACCAAAAAACGAAACTAAGGACAAACCAAATTTATCAGTAAACTTAGACAAAAATGAAAAATCTACTAATGAAAACCAACACGAATATGTGATCGACGCAAGAGATACCTCCGACAATCGCCAAAAAGATCAAAAATTTCGCATGAGAGCATCAAAAATTATGATTATTGATGAAAGTGCGACACCAAAAGTTGTTTTTAAAAGTACAACTCAAGAATTCACCAACCGTAATAAACGTTCAATTAACTACAATATGTTAGGCGTAGAAACTAAATCTTCACTTTTTCCAAAGAAGCATAACATAAATTTTCGAAAATTTTCCTTTCGTAATGGCAGGAATACGGCTCCTTGTCCCCATTATTTGATACCAACTCGGTATCAAAGACGTTATTCAGCTGGACGTAGAAGACATTTATTGGGAAATCCGAATCCAATGGATCATTCGTATTATATGGCAGATCCAATGTCTTGCCACCACCGTTATAGACGTGCAGTAGACGAAAGCTCTCTACCTTTTTATACATGGTCCGGAGAAAGTAATGAAATCGAGGATGATGATGAAATAAAACCAACTAAACGTAGTAAATACGCAGATGATGGCGATTTAATTCCGAAATTTTTCCAATCTATGCCTTTACTCAAGATGTTAAGTTTTCCTTTAAAATTGGCTGGTGAAGTACACAAAAGCCCATTTTTCGCTATCGTACCTAAAGTAATGAGAGTTTCAAATACCTTATTCATGGAGTTTGTCAAAAACTTTTTGACAGACTTTAGAAAAACAAACCGAAAGCGTGCCTTACACAGAAGGCTTCATAAAAGAGAAGCTGGATGTGGGTGCGGGCTTAAACCAAAAACCAAAAGAGAGATTCATAATCAAGCACCATACACCTCTAAGCAGGAAGATCAACTATTGCTTAAAATTCTCACAACTCTGGCTCATAATATCAAAAAATCCAATGATTACATTGAGATTGGAAGACAAAAGCGAAGCACTGAAAACCTCGAGCACGAATATAGAGACCTGGACAGTCTCTCGTGGGAAGAAACAATTAAAGAATTGGAAGAAATCTTACACCTCGCAGACCATTCTGATTATTACACATATGAACACAAGTTTAGTGAAAAGCCAGAGGACCATTCAGTAAGTAAAAGAAGCACTGAAGCTGAAGATATGGCTTTGATAGAAGAATTTATCGGTGCGCTTAACGAACCCGAAGAATTTTTGGCAGCAGTCAAAAGTACTTACAATCGCTTTACCAGAAATCACAACAAGGATGATCGCCCAACACTCTTCAAATCACACTCCGTATACAAAAGAGAAGCTGGATTACTAAAAGCTATTTTAAAATCACTCAAAGCAGAAAGGCTAGTTACGAAACCAACTGAATCAAGATCAAAAAGATCTACTGATGACGTAGAGATCCAAACAGTTAACGAAAAAATTGCAAAAGCAACAGTACATCTTCAAAAATTAATCGCAAGTAATTTTTCCGAAGATTATCAAATTTACCAAAATCTATCCAAACTCCAATCACTTAAAGAAGAAATCACCAAGCAACTGACTAATGACGAAAAGATTGCGGAAGCCTTGAAATTAAAGGACGAAATTTTACATTCAATTACTGCCAAAATCGCAAAAAATGAAGATGAAGATATAGGAGAATGGATTAAAACATTAGTGCATTTACAAAGATTTCACTGTGTTATAAAAACTCTCAAGAAACAAACCAAAAGTGAAAATGATCTAAGAAACACTTTAAAAAAAATTCAATTCATAACAGTGAAAAATCGACAGGAAATTTTGAGTTTCATGAAACAAAGCCATAACGCCAAAATACAGAGGGAAATGGAAATGTTAAATAATCTAAAAATGTTAGTCGCTGATGGGGAACTCAAAAAAATTCAAAAACAAGCAGGGTTCCTGTGGGAAGCAAACAATTTGAAAAAATTACAACATGACACAATTGTTGAGATGATTGAAAATTTGGCTAAAAAGTTCAGAATTCGTCGTGAGCTGAAGATTCTTTTTGATCTCCAGAAACAGCTCGAACTGTGTCACGAAAAACAAAAATTGCTACTTAGCAATTTTGAGGTCAAAAAGGAGGTTCCTAAATAATTTATTGCTATTGTTTGAAAAATATATTTCAAAACGTTTATCCTTCAAAAACCTAATACAGATTTTTTTTTGTTGCAGGCGATTGCATCTCGCCTAAAGAGGAATTCCGAAATCTTTGTGGGATAAACAGGTCGAAATATATTTTAGTCGACACTTATTGTAATTAAAAATATAATAAACAAATCTTTTGTTTGGAGAAATTGTTTTTAATTACCATTTAAATTCAATAATGCTCTTTGTAGCGCAAGCTTTCCGTGTTACTAACATCTGGTTTTCTACTGTTCACGTACAATATGCAAACTTGACCCTGTCTTCAAAACTTTTGCATTTTTGAAAGAAAAATTCTCCACACCTAGTTAATATACGAATATAAGCGAAAATTCAAAACAAACAATATTTTGAAGAAAACCGTGATGTTAGGATCTGTAGTGTGCAAGCAAGGTGGGTAAGAAGTGTAAGCTGTGATAGTAGATCCAGCTTTCCATTCGACAAACACATGCTTATGGATGTTACGTACTTACTCCGCCTGAACAATCACTAATTAAATTGAATTTGGAAATGGTTCTGTGCTTAGATAACAACTTTGGTAACAAATGTTATCATTTGTATACAGTTAGTCTTACATTATGATAAATTCCAAAATTTAACGTTTTGTTTGTTAGTGCTACGTGGATACTTTTAAATTGTTCAAGTTAAAACAAGATATGCCGAATTTCATAGTTTCAAAAAATAGTCTTTGTAATTTTCACGATAAATAGAAAAAAATAAAATTTGTATCCGGTAGGCTCCTATTACAATAATTTTATAAACATTTTTTTAAAGATGGACATAAATTTAGCACTAATAATTAAGCCAGTTCAACTTCCTTGGAGATCATGCCAATTTGAATCAATTCTCATCTTTTTTCTATCTATATTACATTTAAAACTTCGGTAAGAATATTTTTATGCATACAATAGCACTAATATGGCACTAATGACCAATAAAATTCCCGTTTTAAGTGAAATCGCAGTTTTTCGTATTGGCTAGTGCTATAATCGTTAATATATAAGCAAAAATGTTAATGCGAACTTCAAAGTTAAAAGCACTAATAGCCAATCTTACTTGTACGTGACTTCAGATTTGTATGCAGTTGGTTAATTGTGTATGCCACAATTAGGAGTGTCATAACAATAGTTTAAGTCATTTCACCGCTTTCTTAGCCCTACTAGCCCTCATTGATAAATTAATAGGTATAGAATCTAAAGTTGAAATTTTTAAATCAATAGTGCTGCGTTAGTGCTCAAAGATTTGCAATTCTCTATTAAAATCTTTAAATTTTCAAGGTAAATAAAAGGTAGGAATGGAGTTACAGTTCATTTTTTGTTGTTAATCCTGGCTTCACATAAATCAGAGAAACCGCAATTTGTGAATATAGACCTACCCCTAAGGAGTAGAAATAAAGTCATAAGTGCTGTAATAACGCTGTTTTAGCGCTCAAATTTGTTCTTCAAATTTCTAAGAAAAATAAGAAAAAAAGTGTAGAGTTAATTCTTGAAGGATAATGTTTCAGTAATACCAGTTAATGCTCAGGAATTTCTGTCACAATCTGTATGAAGATAGTGTTATCCACTAGTCCATAGTCATTGTAATGTTTTTTATGTTGATGCTGAATTAGTGCTCAAAAACCTTCAAAATAAATAGAAAAAAAGTTGTTTTACATAATCGTGTAAACAAGAGCCCAAATTGTTAATTTAGTAGTGCTACCTTAATGCTTTGTAAGGCTTCAAGGTTAATAGTTTTAGTGCTAACAAATTCTAACTCAATTTGAGTGAGGATAACTTTGTATACAGGAGTCCAAAAAATTCAAGTCAAACATTTTTAAAATAAGCATGAAAACAATTTTGTCAACGAGGAAAATCACGACTAATTGTTTTTAATTATTAGCGCCACCTTAGTATGGTGTAGGGCTCCAAAATTTGTGTAAAGATAGCCTTGCTCACAAGAGGCAAAAGCTGTAATCTTTAGATTGGTGAAGCTAAATTAGTGCTATCCAGTAGTTAAAAATTTTATAAACAGGTAAAAAAAATTGTTTTAAAATTAGTTCTACATTAATGCTGCCACATTCATAATAAGCTTTAATTATTTTGCTGCTAATGTGCTGCTGTTTAGTGCTCACAATTCTGATATACAGGTTATAAAAATCATTATAAAAATCGAGAATGTGTAATCCAGTCCACGATAACACACTTTCTAAATTGTTAGATTCCGTGTTAAACGTTTTTCAAGAAAAATACCCCCACTTTTTTGTGAAAATAGTCTCGTTCACGAGACTATTAGTGCTTGTTTTCAAATTTTTGGATAAATTAACTCAATATTTGTGTAAAGAGTTTTGTTAATTCTGCATTACTGCTGTTTCGTTTTCATAAAATAGCCCACATTTGCAACATTTTAAGCTTTTTAGTACAGATAGTCGTGTATACTAAAAATACAATCGAACCAATTAGTGCTACGGTAGTGCTGATTAGGATTCAAAAGCTTTCAAACATGTGCTTTACAAGAGTTTACGGAGATTTTTCGTTAAATATTTTATGCTGAATTAACGCTATTTAAAATTAAAAAAATTACTAAATGGCCAAGAAAAAATTGTCAGTAACCCTACCCACGAAAGGGTTCGGACTTGCTATTGTTAGTATAATTAGGCTTAATTTTTTACGTCGTTGACTACATTTATAATAACTTTTAATTACTTTATTGTTAATGCATCGCTTTGATCATTAATTACAAGTCACATATTTTTGTGATAATAGCCCTTTCAACAAAACGATTTAGAATTGTAATTTTTAAATCATAAGTGCTGCTTTAACGCTATTTAGCCCAGCTCAAAAGGTTCCTAATTTTGTTAAAGCTCTTATGGCAAATGAGAATGGCATAAATTTGTGTAAAAGTAGCTCCCACCACAATACAATTTCGTTAATGCGTCACTAGTGCTGTTTAATTATAATTTTTCAAAAAAAATAATAAAAACTAAATTTCCTATGAAAACCGCCCTCCCGCCCCACAGCTGTAATATTTAAATCGTTAGTGCTGCTTTACAAATGATTGGTGCTTAATTTTTTTAATTCGTGCATCAAAATTTCAAAACCAAGTTAGTGCTCACACACTTCTAACTTTGCTTTAAAGGTTTCGAATCAGTTCCTCAGATAACAAGTTTGTTAAAAGAATATGGTCATTTGTGTGCTGTTGGTTTTACATGTAATAAGTTTCTAATTCTCTTTATATAATTTTTGGTAATTAAAATATGTAAGCAATTCAATCAAAAATTGAACTCGAAAGAAATCAATACATTACGTTTACGTTAAATTCTGTCAATTTAATTTTAAACGATCAATGCAATTGGCGCTTCTGTATGTGAAGATTACTTATATTAATCTATTTTTAGAAACCCCCAGGAAGTCTTTGTACTTTTCAGGCGACAACCTAAAGCAAAGAGTAGGATATTGTGTTTTAGGATCTGTTTATTTTACACTGGGCATACACCCGAGTAAGTGTTTAGTGTACAGGTATTGCGGTGTTTTTGCAGACGGGATGGATTAATAATCTTCCCGATCAGAAAAGAAATCCTTATTACAGAAAACTGGCCTGGTCAATATGACAGGAAATATATGACTTACCCCAGAATGGGTCGGCAGGTAGAACTAACGGTTTCTGATTCCAACTAGGTCGGAATAGAAATCAGGAGGACTTCGGCGAAGAAGCAAGATTTTTATTTCAAGACAAGTAAAAAGATAATTAATATGGTGACGTGAGTTTTTGAAATTTTAAAATTTTCTAGATACATAAGATAGAAATAGATTTAAGGTTCATCTTTTATTGACAGGCCTGATAAGTTCTTAGAAAATTCTAACTTTGATTTTAAGGTTTCACCGCAATTTGTGTATATAGACCTCTAACGAGTAGAAACCAAGTGATTAGTGCTACGACAGCGCTGTTTTAGCGCCCAGTTTTGTTCGTTTTTAAGAAAATTTAGAAAAACTTACGTGTAAGGCGAATTTCTGAATTTTTGAATATTTGAATATTTGAATTTTTGAATTTTTGAATTTTTGAATTTTTGAATTTTTGAATTTTTGAATTTTTGAATTTTTGAATTTTTGAATTTTTGAATTTTTGAATTTTTGAATTTTTAAATTTTTAAATTTTTAAATTTTTTATGTACGAGTACGTACATCTGAAGAGCAAAATTATATCACGCTTCCGCAACATACCTCGAAATGCAGCATTGATGTCGATTCTTCCACGGTCCTCAGTTATGACCCTTGAAGAAATTGACTCAAGCCAAGACTATGCAGCGTGACCTTGAAAATCTCAATTTTACATGGCCCTGAAAAGTGTCAAGGTCAAAGATTCCCTCGCATCTTCAATTCCCTTGAACCATTAAATTCCCCGCCAACTTGGTCCTGAAAATTTTCAAGGTCAAAGAATCACCCACACCGTCAATGAACTGGACCGTGAAAATTTATTTCCTTAGAATACCCCGGTCAATGGACTTCCAAGAATTGCTGGGGCGTGCCCTTTTCGCCCTTGAAAAGTTCAATTAACTTTGACCTTGTCGGCAAACATCAAAGGATTTGGCCCGGGCCAATTGCCAAAATATAGTTCCCGCGATCCGCAAAATTTTCCCACGCATAAGTGTCGGAATACCTACTCACCTAGGATATAATTTTCACTTCTGGCTTTCTGCTCCCAATAATCTCCCGATATCGTTGATCCTATTCTAATAAGAGAGATTAGGCTTATAAATGACTTATGACATACAGTTCCTTGAGAATGAAAGAAATGTTTCAGTAATACAAATATTATCGGTATTAGGCGCTGCCGAATTACATTCTTTAATATCATCTCGGGCCAGCATTGATAAGAATACTCGATTCGTCCATTCACATTAATATGCAGTGCAAATCTCCACTTCTCGCACCAAACGGGACCAATTGACATTCTTCCACACGGCTTCTAAATTCTGGAATGATCTCTTTAGTGCGCACGTACGCACACACACATATATCGAGCGCACAGGCATGCTCTCACGCACACGGACACCCATCCCCACGCCCACCCCGCGCCCACGACCACACCCACGACTACGCCCACGACCACACTCACCCACGCACGCACGAACGCACGCACCCACACATACACACACAAACACACACGCACGCTCGCACACGCACACGAAGACACAGACGCAGACGCAGGCACAGACACAGACACAGACACAGATACAGACACAGACACAGACACAGACACAGACACAGACACAGACACAGACACAGACACAGACACAGACACAGACACAGATACAGACGCACGCACAGATACAGACACAGACACAGACACAGACAGACACAGACACAGACACAGACACAGACACAGACACAGACACAGACACAGACACAGACACAGACACAGACACAGACACAGACACAGACACAGCCACAGACACAGAAACAGACACAACCACAAGCACAAGCACAAACACAGGCACAGGCACAGGCACAGACACAGACACAGGCACTGACACAGACACAGATACAGACACAGACACAGACACATACACAGACACAGCCACAGACACAGACATAGACACAGACACAGACACAGACACAGACACAGACACAGACACAGACACAGACACAGACACAGACACAGACACAGACACAGACACAGACACAGACACAGACACAGACACAGACACAGGAACAAACACAGACACAGACAGACACAGACACAGACACAGGCACAGACACTGACACAGACATAGATACAGACACAGACACAGACACAGACACAGACACAGACACAGACACAGACACAGACACAGACACAGACACAGACACAGACACAGACACAGACACAGACTCAGACACAGGCACAGGTGCAGACACAGACTCAGACACAGGTACAGGTGCAGACACAGACATAGGCACAGACACAAATACAGATACAGACAGACACAGACAGACACAGACAGACACAGACAGACACAGACAGTCACAGACAGACACAGACAGACACAGACAGATACAGACACAGACACAGACACAGACACAGACACAGACACAGACACGGACACGGACACGGACACCGACACAGACACAGACACAGACACAGACACAGACACGGACACAGACAGTCACAGACACAGACACAGACACATACACATACACAGACACAGAACAGACACAGACACAGATACAGACACAGGCACAGACACAGACACCGACACAGACACAGACACAGACACAATCGCCAACTCCGCGATGGTGAAAAAATGTCGATTGCGTAACTTTCATGTATATAACGTGGGTAGGAACGTACAAAGTAAAACATTTTATCGGCGGTAATATTGTAAGTGCTTTTAATTCATAACTTAGATAGTACTAAATTTTTGTTTGACAGAACCTATCAAAATTTTTCCGGAAAAATTGTGGCACAAATGTCAGTTTTTCCATTTACAACAAATGTTTGGTTTAAATTGACTGAAGGTAAATAATCACAATATATTAGGTAGTAGATATACAGGACTGCTCTCTAATTATGTTAATTATTTCAGATAATTATTATTATTCAGTGTTATGAAAGTGAAACCTTTCACGATTGTTATTGCTAATAGAGATACTTAGCTATTTTTTTTTTGAATTTGCAGTTGAATAGTCATCATTTTAATTAAAAAAAAACTAAAAAGTTCTTTTAAATTTATTTACAAAGTATTTAATTAAGAGTTGATAAATTGATAAATATTGTTTTTTAATAACTTTTTCTTTGCTTTTTCTACATGCCCATAAGCTTTATTTATACTATTCAAAATTTTCTTTGTTTTTTGAATAACATATTTCAAATCAGATTTTTTTTCAATCCTCTTTGCTTTATTATGAACTGAACCTTTAAATGCACCCATCACTTTTGATACGAAATTTAAAAACGTCTTCCTTTCTTTATGGAATGGCTGATTTAACGATTTAAACGCTTGTCTGCAAATACTTGACAAGGTAACAGTTTTTTGCACAATTTGCAACTTACCTATCTTCTGGTCGCTCAGGGATTTCAATTGAACCTGAGTCATCATCATCATGGTCAAATGTGAAACTTGCAGATTTCTTAACCTAATTAACTTATTTGTTATCTTGTTAGTGTTTATTAAGTTTGGACTAATGGCTTACCAGAATTAAAACAATTAAAAGCGTGATTGTAACCATTGCGCTTGCACTTCTAACTTACGTGTGCGTAAAGAAAACTTCCGCATTTACTTTCTAAGTATTTATTTATTAATAATAACAATAATATTTATAAACGTGTTAGAAACTGCTGACTTGAACGTTCAGTGCTCGAGCACTGATTCCAACGTGCAAATGGGCCAAATTTTTTCATATAATAAAGCCACATATCAAAATCATGAGAATTCAGAAATTGTGA
The DNA here is from genome assembly GCA_036346205.1 of Vesta saturnalis. Taxonomy (NCBI): domain Eukaryota; kingdom Metazoa; phylum Arthropoda; class Insecta; order Coleoptera; family Lampyridae; genus Vesta; species Vesta saturnalis. The sequence goes on along the minus strand of JARFJB010002008.1, from coordinate 768,493 downwards.
CCTTTCGTTGTTATTTCTATAATTACAATCAGAATTACAGGAAGTTATATCGCTCATGTTCACTTTAACAAAATCAAGATTGCCACCAATATTTTCTAGTGTAGCATTACAGCAAGGGGGCGATTTTTCGATAATTTTTATAACAATATCATCATATGAGTGGCCATTCACTGGTGTTTGTGTTGTAGATGATGTTGCAGTCTCTGTTTTAGGCTCCGATGAGAAGAAACTTTGATAATCATAAAGATCATCGTCGTACTCATCGTCATCATCTAAATAATCTGCCAAAAATTTCATCTCTCTCTCTGTGAGAACACTATCATCACCATGGTTTCGTTTAGAGCAATAAATCTCCAATCGTTCCGTTGTTGTTCTTGGTGTTGTGGTAGTAGGCTGTTCACCTTTATGAATCTTAACCACAATTTCCTTATCACGATTACATGGGCAATAATTCCAGCACGTTGGTTGATTAAATATAAATGGATAATACACAAAATGTGAATGTCCTTTGGCATGATTGTGATCGCTTAAACGCAACCTTTGCGAATTTGCAACAATCCTACCATCCTTCACTTGATCTTCCTCACTTTCATCTGAAGAAAAACCGGAACGTTCCAAAATTTCAAACTCATCTAGTCTTTTAAGTCTTTCTGCATGAGTTGGAGCTTTGAAAGTTTTTTTGAAACTAAACTTGGAATCATCTGAATTGTGTGTCTAAAACAGTGAGATATATTTTTGGAATCGTGTTAATTTTGACGTACCTGTTCAATAAAGCTGATAAAGACTAAAATGAACATTAGATTAAACGACGAAAGGATCATTGTAGACTGATGTTTAATGTTGCCACGCGATGATTTTTTTTTATTTGTTGTATTTGTTTGTTTATATGTTTTACACGCCTGCATGCGTATTTCGATAAAATTTTGAAGAGACGAGGTAGTGTGTGACCTTAGTTTAATTAGAATAATGCTGTCATTCAGAAGGTTATATTTAACATTGATTCATGCTATCACAGACTAATTAAAAACAATAATTAGAGAGAAGAAATATCGGATAAACATTGTCCAAAGGGTGTAGGATTTAACTGTTTACTAAAAACATTCAAAATGTACAATAAACCAATAAAGACTACATTTAAAAATAGAATATTACCACATCGTATTTATTCCTTATTTATTCGTAAATTTGGAGGCACCTTGTACATTAATGTATAAGATTATCAAATTAGACATTAGAGATTATGGAAATAAAGTAAATTCCATGACGATTATTAAACTCATTAAAATAATTAAATTAATTAAATCATTTTACGCAATGTTATACAGGATGCTCTGAAATGAATTGGATTAAGAATTGTATGACTTATGAGTACATTCATGTTATGATAAACCTTTTGTTACGGCACGCTTCATGGACAAACCAGCATTGTAGCCACAAGAAGTATTAGATAAGGAATAATATTATATAAGCTAATTGTAAATGTGGTCATCAATGTAACCTCATTAGGTATCATTTATTTTGTTTTTTCTATAAATGGAAATAAGATTTTAATTAGATTTGGTAATTAGTTTAGTGTAGGAATTACTAAGAGGATGCTGAATTATCAACACAAAATGTCTAGGCATTCGAGCCACGATTTTGGTTTAGAAATAAAATAAAAGATTATGGCAATATTGAGGGAGGGGGGCGGTGGGTGTTGGTATTTCAATTCATCAACTAGCCGAATAGTAAAAGGGACGCACTTTTGGTGCTATCATAACGAATTCTTGGAATTCCCCATGTTGTAAATGCATTTTTAATTGCGTTTGTAACGGGAGTAATTTTTAATTGACGACTACTTTACAATATGTGGAATGATTGTGACTTAGAGGTTTTAAACCAGAACGATCTAGAATTCTGTATTATAAGTGTTTTGTAATTGTGGTTTCATATTAGTTTCGGAAGCAGGCTCTGCTTCCATCATCACGCTTAGTCGTGAGAACGCCTGTTTTCTCACTTGAGTCGAATTCATATGTTGTGATTTTTTCCAAGCACGTAATTACTCTCAGATTCGAACTTGGTGCCTTTCACTTGTAAGTCTGACACCTTTACCGCTGAGCCACTGAGTAATCCAATGTATAAAACTGTGGAAATAGGCCGATCAACTCAACTAATATATTTTTTTTTAAATGAGAACCGCCATTTTCTAAACAAGCAGCTACTCTTCGTGTCATAGAATGTTGCCAGTTAATTGCTGCCAATTCACTCTTTAGAGAATTAGTAGCTTCATACGGTCAGTCAACTCTTCGCGTGTATCTGGTTTACCATTACTATACACACGAGATTTGAGGCAACCCCACAAAGAAATCTAAAGGCGACAAGTCAGGTGACCGAGATGGCCGATGTACAGGACCCCTCGTCCTATCCACTTTTCCGGAAAATTTTCATTAAGAAACACCGTCACTTGCCTACCAAAATGTGGTGGTGCCCCATCTTGCTGGAACCACATGCCACGACGAGCTTCCCAAGGGACATCTTCCATGTAATTCGGCAATTCTGCATCCAAAAAGTGAAGGTAAGTTTCTTCATTAAGACGTTCTTCAATAAAGTGAGGCCCAATAAGATAATTATTTAACAATCCGCACCACCCGTTGACGGAAAAACGATGTTTCGTGTGAATTTTCATCCCCACAAATGTGAGAATTACGTGTGTTGTTCATACTATTCCTTGTAAATTGGGCCTCATCCGTAAAAAGTATGTTTTTTTTATGATTGTGGACCTCAACAGGCTAAATAAGGCCTATCGTGCTAAAGCACTCAGGAACACTTAGGAGGATGGATAGAGGGATAATGAATTGCCAATAGATGCCTATGAACAGCTACCTTAAATTTTCTCATATTATAAGTAAGACGAAAACAGGAACTAGGGAGATCATTCCAGAGTTTAGAAGCCGTGTAGAAAAATGTGGACTGCGCCCGTTTGGTACGACAAGTGGAGATTTGTACTGCATACTGATGATGTGAATGAGCGAACCGAGTGTTTCTCGCAGAGTTAGCCCGAGATGGTATCAAAGAATATAATTCAGCAGCACAATAGCAGTTGTAATAACGATAATGCAAAGAAAGAACTGAAACCATCCTTCTATGCACAAGGGACTGTATGTGAGAAGGACGGGTCATTTATAAGCCTAATCGCTCTCTTTTGAATACGATCAACGATATCGAGAGCGTATTGGGGAGCACTAACCCAAAGGTGAGAATTATATTCCAGATGAGGCCGAATTTGAGCCTTATACAGCAGGAGTTGTCGAGAGGTAAAGTACTGCTTAGATCTGTACAAAAAGCATATTTTACGAGCAGCTGTTTTGGTAGCTGACAGAAGATGGCCAACCCATGAGAGATTTGAAGATACAGTCGTACCCAACAGAGTAATAGAGTCTGAAAACTTAAGAATTGAGCCATTCATACTTACAACAGGAAATGATCGATCTTTTTTGGCGGACATAAGGCAACACTGAGTTTTGTTAGCATTAAATTTAACTAGATTATTGCTTCCCCATTCGAGAATACGTTGAATGTCTTTGTTGATTGAATTTGCCATTTCACCTTTAAGTTCTTGATTTGACATAGACGGTGGATTATCACTATGAGTAGACTGAGATGAACTACAGTGAAGAGTGCTATCGTCAGCAAACCAATGGATGGGGTTAGTTGTTGAAGAAATAAGGTCGTTTATGTACAGCAGAGAAAGTGTAGGCGCTATAACGGATCCCTGTGGTACGCCAGCGTTAATGCTAACTTCTTTTGAAAAAAGCCATCAACTACGACACGTATTCGTCTTTTATCAAGGAAACTAGAAACCCAGTTGATGAGCGTATCATTTAACCCAAACGAGGTGAGTTTGGTAAGTAAACACTTATGCCAAACTTGGTCAAATGCCTTTGAGATATCTAAAGCGACTACAACTGTTTCACCGGACTGCTCTACTGTATTGTTCCAAACTTGGGTCACATATGAAAGAAGATCGCCTGTTGAACGACTTTGCCTAAACCCATATTGGTGGCCACTAAGGAGTTTGTTAGTTTCAAGGAACGTGAGCAGTTGCTGATTGATGGCTTTTTCCATGATTTTAGACAAAATGGAAGTGATGGCAATTGGTCTGTAATTTGAGGGATCGGTCTTATCACCTTTTTGGGAATAGGTTGAACATTTGCTAACTTCCATGATGAAGGGAATTTCCCAGAAGACATAGAGATCGTATAGAGCTTAGATAGGACTGGTACTAGTTCGGGGGAACATTTCTTTAAGACAATAGCTGGGATACCGTCTGGGCCAGTCGCCTTATTGAGATCAAGCCTACTGATGATCGATTCCAAGAGCTTGTACCGAAAATGAATTGGTTTCATAACGTATGAAGAAGAGTTGACTAGGGGCACATCTTTTCCAGAATCATTGAGACACGAGTTTGATGCCAACAAATCCACAAAAACGTTGGCTTTGTCTACAGAATCAGCAACTACCGATCCGTCAATAGATATCAGGGGGGGAAATGAAGATGTTCGAAAGTTTTTACTAATGGCTTTTGCTAAAGACCAAAATTTACGACTGCCTAAAGGAGATGTAGCTAGTTCATTGCATTTTCGTTGTTCGAACAACTTTTTAGTTTTAGTGATGACACTTTTGCAGATATTTCTAGCACCAACGTATTCTACATGACTGTCAACCGATTTATTAGATTTACATTTAATGTAACATTTATTTTTTAAAGATATTGCATCAGAACAAGCCTTATTGAACCAGGGTTGGGAACGTGAATGACCTACACGGTACTGTTTTTTCGGAATGTATAACTCCATTCCCATGAGGATGACTTCAGATACTGAAAGAGCGATGTCCGAAGAAGAGGACGACTCAAAACAATATTCACGCCATGGAAAGGTTGCAAAGAAATCCCGTAAATCACTCCATCGAGCTGACTTAAAACACCACAAGGTTCTATCGGTTTTGCGAATAACAGTGGAATTAGGTACAGTAGAAATGATTTTTATTAGACAATGTTCGGAAAGACCTAAAGGCGAAAGAACGGAAGTTTTATAAACAAGAGGGTTTGATGTAAGAAAGAAATCTAGAAGATGTGGAGTATGGTTAGGGTTATCAGGGATTATTGTGGGTTCAGAAATCATTTGTGTGAGATCACATGAAATAGCAAATGTTTCTGCACTATGACCAGCGGGATTTGTAGTAGATGAAAATTGAAGCCAATTGGAGTTATGAACATTGAAATCGCCTACAAATGAGATATCGCAAGATGGAAACTGAGACAGGAGATAGTCAACTTTCATACTAAGGTAATCGAAGAAGTCTTGAAAGTTGCTGTCATTAGGAGACCTATAAATGCAACAGTAGAATTTCACAAAATTAGTACCAGAATGTTTAAACCAAATCACGTCAAAATTTTTATTTTCTAAGGAAGAAACCCTCTTGCAAGCAATTCTGTCCTTGATGTACGCACATACGCCTCCTTTATATCAAAAGTTAGAGTGAAGATGGTATTGAGGAAATTACAAGTCGGGTGACTCGGAGCTTTCAGAGGAGACTTGTGTTTCAGATAGAAACAATATATCAGGTTGTAATTGTTCAAGATGTTGGTGAACAGCATTAAGATTAGACCTGATACCGCGGATGTTGCAGTAGTGAATCAGAAAGTTGATACTTTCGATGACCGAGGTCGCTTGGGCCCTGCCCTCCCGGACATCCGAGTGGGGCAGGATTTTACGTCCGGAATTTATAACCCTAGAAACCACAGCCATCTTATTTTTTAATTTGTTACTTTTAATCCGATAGGAAGACAGTGAGGGCGAGAAGGAAGAATAAGGATGAGAATAGATTAAGGATGATGGAAAAGGTAACCGGCAGCCCTTATACGTTGGATTGAGGAATTCCCGTTGTATGAGATATTCTACGAATACTGGTAGAAGGACTTCGTTTAACTTCATTTAAAACTACTTCAGCGTTTCCAAATCCATCTTTTTCTACACAACGATTTGGGAAAGATCCTGTCTCTCTTTAACAGTGAAAATGTTTGAAAATGATATGTGGTGAGGAACAATGCGATCTGGGAATCACCTGAGCTACTACGCAGCTGCAGCTCGTCCACTTCCATTGCAAGAACCATACAAGAAAACCATATCAGAATATTCTGTATTAGTAAAATGCGGAATAATGGATTAAATTAATATTACAGCACAAAAGTCATTAATTTGTTTAATCATACATTAATTCGTCAAGGCTTACTAAATTATAGGAATTCACCTGTAGAGGTCATATAACATCTTATATTATATATATATATATATATATATATATATATATATAGAAAACGAGTGATCGATCTCAAGTGTATACCACGTGATCAAAATATTTAAGTTGGTACCGCTGATAGGTTGGTAAGAAACTGTATTGCTCTAGATACTCTAGAGCATGGTTCGAGTAAAAACTACGATCAGTTTCAAATCTGTATGAAGGTCATTAACTTATACATATTATAAAATATTATCTTAATTTAAATAATGACTATTTTGTATTTGATTAGACAGCATCCCTATAAAATACAACAAAATATATAAAATATTATTTAATGATTACAAAATAATGAATCTTAAGTATTTAAATGTTATAATTTCGTTATAATTAAATAAAATTTACAGTACATGTGTATGGAATGACAATGTATTTTACAAATTTTTTTTAACTCCTTAGGTACATATTAGTAATCACACTTTGCTTTACAGCATATGTTCAAAATGACCGCCATTAAATTGTAAACATAAGTTCACCCTACGTTGCATATTCGCAAATATATTTTTTAACATTTCGACACCAAGAAAATACAAAAGTGAAAAACGAAGGTATAATATGACATAAACTAAAACGACTAAAACCACACTAAAAATCCAAAGCAGCCAACTGCAAAACACAACAATATTAACAACTAGGGAATTTTTGTCATACCACTACAGTACACTTGAGATTGATCACGTTGTATATATATATATATATATATATATATATATATATATATATATATATATATATAGAAGAGAGAGAGAGAGAGAGAGCTGCTTGTTTAGAAAATGGCGGTTCTCACTTTGAACAGTTACTGTAATTTAGTGTTAATTATCTATCAATGTATTTATTTTTTATTTAAATTCCATAGATATCTACGAAACAAGGAGGAGTTCACCTATAGGTGATACAACATTTTTTGATCACCAGAGTATATGGTATCGGTCGAGTTGCGGAACACCGTGTATGTCTACATATATATATATATATATATATATATATATATATATATATATATATATATATATATATATATATATATATATGGAAGACTTTGAAGACCAAACGATATCCGAATTCACGGAAAAACCAAGGATGTGGCGAGATACGTGAAAGATACCTTCGTAGTTTGGCAATACGGCAAACATAACTTGGACGAACTCCTAGGTCATCTAAATAGCCGCGTAGTAGTTCTTAAAATCACTCATTTCTCCTTACCCTTATACAGTTGTACAATGATCGCCCTCTTCCGATCCCTCGGCACTTTTCCGCACATAAGGCATACATTGAATAATTCACACAATCTTCGTATAAGCCAGTGACCTTCATCTACGCCTGCTCCCTTGCCGTTTTTCAACCTTCCTGCCGTTTTCTCTACCTCATTTATATCAATATCCTTCTCAGTTTCATTCATCATTCCTTCTATATTCTCCTTATTTAACCCTTCAGTCTTACTTTCCTCACTACTGCACAGCTTTCCGAAATATTCTTGCCAGCGCTTCCTCACTTCACAATCGCCCCATACTATTTCGTTGCTCGTATTCATCACTCCTGTAGCGTTCTGTTTTGGGTCACGTTTTGTATTTTTCCCTCAAAATCATTCTGCATTTTCTCTCCTTATTCTCACTGCTTCATCCGCTTCATTGTTTCTTAATCCGTACACCTCATACAATCGTCTCAGTCTCATTTTTTGCAGCAATCATTGCCATATACGCATATTTTTTCTTATATACTGCCTTTTTTACCAATTCATTCCACCACGCACATTTTTCTGTCTACCTATAGTTGCGCTTCCACATATTTGCACGGCACAATTGACAACAGAGTTTTTCAAGCTTATCCATGCAGTTTCAACGACAGTTTCTTTTATTTGTTCGTTCCACACTGTTTCATTCACATTTAACTCTTTACTCACAGCATCTGCGTATTTCACTCTCGCACCATTATCCACTAGTTTGTCAACCCTAATTCTGGACGTTCGCACTACGTTTGCTTTCCTTCTCCAGACTCACTTTTGTCCTAAACACAATCTCGATACAACCAAAAAGTGGTCCGATCCACGCTCCGATCCGCGCATTGCTTTGTGTACTGGATACAAACAGGCTTCTCTCCACACAGATGTTTAGCAGATGTTCACCACTTTCATTGACGCTTCGGTCTCCGAACTTTCCTAGAACGCGTTCACTATGTTCTCTCTGTACACCCACCCATCCGTTCATATCCCCCACTATAATCACTCTTTCGTTTGGCTTACATACGTTCAACACGTTCTCTACTTCATTCCAGAAGTTCTCACGCTCCTGGTCTTTCTCCATTCACCGGTGCATAGCATGCAATAAGAAAAATTCTTCGAAACTCCACTTTCATTCTAACCCATATTACCCGGAGACATACCAATTCGTACTGTTTAACACATCTTTTCGCTCTTTCACTTATGATCACCGCGACTAATTTTGCGCCATGCACTTCAGTCTCAAACGTTGGCTCTATTAAAGCTCGACTAACGAAATTTGGCAATTTGTTTGTCAATAAAATAACAAAACAAGTGCGGTTACTAGGGGCAACGTATTTCAAGGCCATCTATGCTCTGGACAACAAATACTGTACATCCCTCGTAAGTTAGCTGCATGTAGATCATTAGTACATAAAGCAATGGCATTACCAATGAACCAAACGAATTTCAATAAACACCAGTTTTAAGACAAAGAACACAAGCAAACGATTATATTTTAAATATATTCGACACTTTAGTTAAAAAGCAATAGTACAAATTATCTATCAATAACATTTACCCAATTAACACAGAACTGACAAAAAATACATACATATCAATTTCATATTTTGGAAAAATATCTGCAAAAGTAGCTCAAATATTACAAAAGAACAAGAAATATAAAATAGGTTTCAAAGCTAATACCAATGTCCTTAACGTTTATTTAATGCCAAAGATTCAATTGCGACATTTCGAAGCCGGGTATTTATACACTGAACTGGACATTCCGTGTTTATATTGGAGCAACATTTACGAACATGATATTATGCACAAAGAACACATTAGATGCTACAAATATAAACACGTAGAAAAATCAAAGTATGCCAAACACCTAATAGTAAATAAGCACCGTATGACTTCACAAAACAATATAATGTTTATTATAAATTTTTGTTATGAACGAATAAGTTAAAAGGTAAATATGTAATTAAAAATTATTATTCATGTTATTAAATAGTAAAGTACAGGTCGTAGGTTCAAATCCTACTCGAGGTAAACTTTTTATTTATGTGTTTAATAAAATTAACAATAATTTTTAATTAAATATTATGTTTGGTTGTTCAATTGAAAACCATCTTTGGTCAAATTGGCCTTGGAAAAAAAATTTAATGACCCAGTTGACGTTTTATGTCAGTAATGTCTGTAACTGTTACACAAATCAATCTGTTTTATTTATATGTCATAGTCATTTTAATATTGCTACTTTGAAATGTCATTTGTCATAAAAATGTGCCCAAATTTGATCAACGTGTGGTCATTCAATTTTTGTGTGCTGAGGGTTTGCAACCAACGCAAATCCATTTACCATTGCAGACAGTTTATGAAGAAGCATCTTTTGCCTATCCAACTGTAAGGAAATGGTGCCGAAGATTTAGAAATGGTAAAGAGGGAACGAAAGATGAGCCGCTATTAGGTGCATTGTGTACTGCGAAAACAGACACCAATATAGCGCGCGTGGGCGGTTTAATTAGAGAAAATCGTCGAATTTTAATCAGAGCAATATCACAAAATATTGATGTGACTGTAGGATTCGTCCATAGTATCGTACAGAACCTGGGTTATAGAAAAGTTTGTGCGCAATGGGCCTTTTGAGGATCAAAAATGTTTACGGATGGATTTGTCTCAGCAACACCTTACGCAGTACAACAACGAAAATGGTAATAACTTCCCTTTATCAATAGTTACTGGTGACGAAACTTAGTACCATTACTTCGAACCATCCAGTAAGTTGTCATCGATGTAATGGAAACATTCAAAGTCATCACCACGAAAAAATTATTCATCCAACAGCCACGAGAATTTTACGAGCACGGTATAAGTTAATCGGTGAAGCACGTATCCTTAATTGTACAGGGTGGCCAACTAAGAATGCGAGGTACTATATCTGGGACACTCTGCATCGTAGAGGCTTGCGCAAAAAAAGTTATTACTAAAACGACCAATACAAAAACCTGGAAAATATTTTCAAGTTTCTGAAATGGCCGCTAGGGGCGTAACTGCAATCTTGAATCTAAAAAAGTGACGTTTCTGTGAATTCTGCTATATTAACCTAATAAGAAAATAACTGATCTTTAAAGCCGAGGATAATCTGAACTTTTTTGTTTGGCACTTTTTGACGTATGTCTAAAAATGAAGTGGTGGGGGGGTATTCAAAGGTTTCCTTAAATAACCCCCCATATCTTCGAAAAGGCTAATCCGATTTTACCAAACTTGGGCGCGTTGAAAAGAGCTATTTTTGAGCTACAAATGTTAAAATAATTAAAAACCTTCTTCCTTTAAATCGGTCCTTTTTAGGGCCACAACTTACATAATAGAAACAATTCCAGAAAAATATAGTTAAAAAAATTAAAATTTAAGGGATTTTCGTATGAAGTTTTCTTTGGCCGATATTTTAGGTTAGGAACAAGATATCGAGATGTGGTTTTGGCGAGCTTGTTTAGGCATCATTTAGCTACTCGTTCATGAAAAAAGTCATACCAATGCATCTAATTGAAAATTAACCGTTTCTGTCGGAATGTCGAAGAAAGCGCTCTAGCGACGACATGTAAAACTAACAAAACTACAAATATCATAACATTTGTAGCCAAAGAATAGCCATTTTCAAGGCGCCCAAGTTTGTTAAAATCGGATTAGCCTTTTCGAAGATATGGGGGGTTATTTAAGGAAACCTTTGAATAGCCCCCACCACTTTATGTTTAGACATACGTCAAAAAGTGCCAAACAAAAAAAGCTCAGATTATCCTCGACTTCAAAGATCAGTTATTTTTTATTAGGTTAATATAGCAGAATTCACAGAAACACCACTTTCTTAGATTCAAGATTGCAGTTACGCCCCCTAGCGGCCATTTCAGAAACATGAAAATATTTTCCAGGTTTTTGTATTGGCCGTTTTAGAAATAACTTTTTTTGCGCAAGCTTCTACGATGGATAGTTTCCCAGATACAGTACCTCGCATTCTTAATTGGTCACCTTGTACAATATAAAAACAAGAACTCCAAAGAAATGCTTTACGTTGTGTCAGATAATTTTTCTCCGCTCTTAGGTCGTTTCTGGATTAGACACCTAGACATTGATCGGTTACAAGAATTTTACCTCCAACTCAATAAAGAACAGTATGAGTTTTTTAAAGCAAAAGTTCAGTAACTTGAACTTGTAATTGAACAAGGAAAAATATCTAGAGACTCGACCAAAGTCAAAGCAATGATTAATGCACTAAGCGCACTAAGAAGTCAAGACGATGTTAAGAGATTTTTAGACATGGTTACTTCTTACCCAAAGTGTATACCAGATACGTCGACAATAACTTATCCACTGAGATTAACTTTACAAGAGCATAACAAGGTCTACTGGTCCTCAACATGCAAATTCAACATTCACGCAGTTGAAAAACAAAATTGCAAGGGACAGAGTTGTAACGTCAGTTAATACAGATCTCCCATTTACTATACATTGCGATGCATCGCCAACGGGTATAGCATCCGGGAGGTAATGGGTTCGATTCCCGTGACAGTCTACCTTGTATAAGCTTTTTTCAGGGGGTTTCAACGGGTATATCCGGAATACTCTCGCATACTATAAATGGTGTAGATAAACATATCGCCTTTGCGTCAAGGTCACTCACACTTGCTTAAGAAGCCTCACGTGATGAACAACTCTCAAAAATAAAACTAGATCTTATACATGGCGGAAATCATGACCCTGAGTTCTATCTTCAAAATTGCATTGTCCTTAGAGGACAGCCAGTAGTTGTACCAACTTCCATGCACCAAATAGTTCTCAATGAACTTCACCACACTCGTGTAGGTATAGTAAAAATGAAACAACTAGCCAGGTAATACGTTTATTGGAAAAACATAGATAGAAAACCTTGTTAAAGCTTGTCAAGACTGCAGCTGAGTAAGAAAAAATCCTCTAAAAGTAGTTGTAAAGAACCAGCGTCCTTTACGTATGCTTTTTAGAATAAATTATGTGCGGACCATCCTATATTTAAGATTTCAAAAGTTTACGCGATATTGCACAACGAATAATTTATTCATCACCGCTGACGTGTATTTCTAAAAACCCGTAAGTTTTTGCACGTCAGAACGATTACAACCAATCGCATAACGGCATCCCCCGCACGGTATCCGCGAAGCCGCCCACAGATGCACCTTTATAAACCCGCGACGCGCGCGAAGATGCATCGATGAATCGATGAATCGAAGTAGATTCCAGTCAAGCCGATATCCAGCAGCCGCCACCGTACCGTTTGCTTTGTGCAAGCACCGACCTGCTATTCACCGTCGAAGAGTCCATCGCGACCGTGTGATAACGCGCACCACCTCGCACCGGGCAACCTAAAGTTTAATCCTGTACTGCCATTGATAGACACGTAAGTTGTAAAGTTATAAAATCTGACAAGTTACAATCAAACACTACAGATCGTAAATAACTCCGGGCTGAGTCTCCAGGAGTTATACAAAGTACACTAACACCTAGAGTCACGCAGGGTAGATCCCGACGTAACTCGCAAATACCAAGCACACTAACACCTAGAGTCACGCAGGGGTAACCCCCGACGTAACTTGCAACTAATTGAGGGTGAAGGGTTGTTACAGGGCTGTAAAGACCTACGACCTTTCTCTTAGTCCATCCGGTTAAGACAGGCCATCGCCTGAGTCTTCTGGGCATTACTAAGATCCCGCTCGAAACTCATACATACAATACATACAGACAAACACAATAACCGTACACGGTGTCTTTGATCGCAGGAGAGTACCCCCGAAATCGGTTGTATAAATTGGTAGTCAATATAACCCTCGCAAACACCTAGGGCGATATCGATTGTAAATAAATTAGATAGTACGTAGATTATTCTATATTTACGTAAACCTATTAAAGTCATTTTAGAGTATTTGTAATACCAAGCATTTTGTTTCCGTGATTGAATGTAGATAATTAAACTTAGTATAGAAATCCGTAATTAATTCCGTTAGATAAATAATCTAATTGTCTAATCCAACCAGTTATAATTAAAGAAAGACAGTACCGAGATCTCGCATTTGCATACGCGCATTTCGCGTGTATTATTGCCCGGGAGTCCGACATACTCGCTTCAGCGCTCCAGCGTTACTGAAGAGTAGATAGTTATGCCATGCGTATAGACCGAGAACGATATCGATTTTCTCCGTCCGAGGTCGTTACACTGGCGCCGATGAACAATACTACTTAAAGCAACGGTACCAGCTTCTGTAAATACAGGACCGTAACCTAAATTTTACCTCTTAGGTAAGGAATAGATTAAAATAATATCTCTGTTCATAGAAACGACGACGCACTCAATAAATAGCCGCCAACCAGGAGAACAAGTGTGAGGAGCCGCCGGGACCAAGAAATAAAAATACATTTAGACTTGTTATTAATAACAGTTTGTTTTATTGTTAAGTTTATTTAATATACCTTTAAAAACGCTTTAAGGTATTTATTTAAGGTGACAGTGTTAAGCCTATCCAGTAAGACGAACCACACCCCGTTTATAAATTAAAATATAAACACGATTGAGCAAAACCGAGGCAAAATAAAACCGCGTTGGGTTACCAAACCAGAAAGGCGCGTCAATAATAATCATTTACTTAATAGGGCGCAATACCTATAGCATCTAAAGTTAGAGCATTGTTACATAGTGATACAGAAATAGGATAAACCATAAGAAAGTTTTGAAAGGGTTCACATGGACTATGCTAGAGCATTCCCAGAACATCATTTTTTATAGCGGTGGACGCAAAATCGGGATTGGTAGAAGTCCGTTTCTGCAAGAATGCACGGACAACATATTCAACTATTCAATACCTTCAAGAAATGTTCTCAATTCACGGATTACCTAGAATCTTGATCTCTGAGAATGCAACCATTTTAAAAGTGCAACCTTTAGAAAATTTTGTGCAAACCAAGGGTGTACAACAGACCTTTATAGCACCGGGTCATCCCTCTACCAATAAGCTCGACGAACAGGGAGTGTCAGACCCTTAAGCAGAAATTACAGGACATGACTTCGTCCAAGTTACCACTGCAAAGGAAAATTCAAAAAGTTCTGATGCGATACAGGTCAACAGCATTCTTTTGGGGTAAAACGAGCAGCACCATCCGCTTTTGTACAACCCCCAACGTACGGGTGTTAAGCGTGGGAGATCGTCTACAAGCAAGATGGTATCCTTCCAATGGTAATAAGTGAACCTAGAGGCTTAGGACCATTATAAAAAACTGGGAAAACTTCATTATATCGTCAAACTCGATGGTGACGGGTATAGTCTAAAAAGACTATATCAATTACAGCGCGTATTTAACCACGATAAACCAAAAAAGAAAGTGACATTTGGTCCGTTACTAGACCTAACGAATCGGCCAATGGCCAGTAGCATTGAACTAAGAAGAGTTGGGACTCCGTTGACGGTGATACTACAAACAGAACTCGCCCTACCAGATGAGGTTCAACCATAACCCGCCCTAAGAGGATCCGGATGAGTTAGAAGGCCCCTAACAAGGTTGCAAGATAGTGGCGCAGACTGTTGTATATCCATAATAACAAATAATATCGAAATATCGAATGTGCTAGTTGTCGGTGACGTTATCTATTGTCAAATGATAAGAAGCACCTTTTTCTTTGTGTTCAATTTTTATTGATTATTCTGTGTAAATATGAAAAACATAATAAGCACCTTAGATGTTACAATAATTTTAAAAATACCTGGCTTCATGTGTTTGCATAAAAATCTGTTAAGATTTTAGGTAAAAATCAAATTCGAGATCTCATTCAGAGACCCGGAAGAAATCCTTTTTTTGAGAATCACCATGATCGAGAAGTCATTCTGATATTTACAGAGACGTATGCGTTTGTTGAATAACCAACCGCATGTATTAGACTACGCAAAATTTGTTTTATCAATATCAAATTAACAGGTGCGCCACGGAAACGGGCGATTTGTAAGACATAAAAAATAACTAAATCATTTTATTAAGAAAATTAAAAATTATTTCACGTTAACCTATATAACATAGCATTTTATTTCTTAAAAGTAACGTTTACGAGATGTTCACCATTTCTATGCAAACATTCTTCCAAACGTAGAGGCAAGCTATGCACAACATTGCGTAACATTTCAACAGGTATCCGGTTGATTTCTTCTCGAATTCTTAACTTCAGTTCATCAATGTTCTGTGGGCGATGTGCAAAAACTTTAGTCTTTAAGTAGCTCCACAGAAAAAAATCACACGCCGACAAATCCGGAGATCTCGCTGGCCAAGGAATGTTTCCATTCTTAGATGTGATCGGGAAACAGTCGGTTTAGGGCTTCTGTAGATATTCTGGTAGTGTGTGCAGTTGCCCCGTCTTGCTGAAACCATGTGTGGACATTTATATGTGGAAGTAACGCTTGCCAAGGTCTTAGAAATGTCTCGATCATTCCAACATAACGGCCTGATGTAACCGTCACTGCATTTCCACTGTCACCTTCGAAGAAAAATGGACCAATTACTCCAAAGGACGAAATTGCACACCACACTGTCACTCTTGCACTATGTAGTGGTTTTTGATGAAAAAGTCTAGGGTTTTCATGTGTCCAGTATCGAAAATTCTGCTTGTTTACGAATCCTGAGAGATGAAAATGGGCTTCATCACTCATAATCATATTGTCAATAAAATTTGCATGATTGTTAATATGGTTTAACAAATCACGACTGAAGTTTGAACGACTTATGAAGTCATTTGGTTCTAATTCTTGCACAATCTGAATTTTATATGGTTTAAAATGCAAGTCCTTGTGTAAAATTCTTCTTAAGGTTGTCGCTGAAATTCCCAGCGAAATTGAGTGACGCCGTTCAGAACGTTGTGGACTTCTTACCATAGCTTCCCTGACTCTCTGAATGGTTTGCGGTGTTCTCACTGGATTCAATCACCGGTGGGGCTTCCGTTTGAGCGATGAAGCTGTTTCTTCAAAATTTTTAACCCAAATTTTGATAGGATGCGCAGAGGGCACATCATTATTACGATCAATGTTAAAATGGTTGCGAAACATTCTCTGAACTACTACGTAACTATTACTTTTGTGGAATGCTCTTACGGCAAATGAACGGTGTTCAGCTGACCACTATTACATTTTTTTGACAAAATACTGTTAAACTGACAATAACCTAAAAGTAACAGCAGCCTCTAATTATTTGAAGTTTACTATTAAAATGACATTCAAAATCGCCCGTTTCCATTGCGCACCTTGCATGATTCTACGTACGTTCATTCAGTGAGTTATGAAAAAATTCTGATGTGTGCGAATAATTTACAAAAAACAATTACTATATAAGGTTCTAATTCTCTACACCAATATGAAGGCACTGGATGCTGCACCAAGATGATGGAGCCAGATACTGGCTCAATTTGAATAACACCTTTTGTGTAACACGTAACCCACTTATGCAGTTCAAGAGTGCGCACTTAAGGTTTAATCAGGTGTAAAATCCAAACAAATTGCGTTGTTAATACTTAAATAACAAAATCAAATACAGTTTGCAAACTAAAGGGCAATACTTTACGAAAAAAAATGGAACTTATAAAAAATATATTTTGCGCACTCTTATAAACCCGCTATTTAAGAGTACGCATTTAGGACTGTAAGAGCACGCGATATGCACTCAATCCAGTCCTCTGTAACAGGTTGCTTAAATGTTTCGTTGCAACCTGGACAGCTCCACTTTCTTATGGGGTGGTGATTTTGCCTTCTTTAAATCTGCTTTTGCACTCTTGGCCTGACTGAGGTTCACATCCGCTTTCCTTTTTAATTTCCCTCCCGGGAGCGCTTCTGGTGGTGGTATATTATCGCCCATAGCTAATTTGACCTTAGGTTTTAGATTTTTCTTTTCTTCTTCTTCAATCAATTGTTCCTTACATGGGGAGCTGGTGATAATTTCCGATTTTTTATTTCTACGATTTGTTGATCTAACCGCAATCGATTTGGATAACGGAGAAATCTTAATTTTATATATATTGATGATGTTCCAGGAGTGTTTGATAAATCAAAAGTAGTGGTTTCGCTGATTATGGCATCTCTTTCATTGGCATGAATACTCTTCTCAGTAGTAGAATCTTCGAGAACAACGGTTGGGCTGTCAAGAACGTTGGGATCATTTCCAGAGACTGGTTCAGAGATTTGATGTGCTTGAGTATCGGTTTCAGACGTAGAGTTACCAGCAGCTTCTAATTGAATAACAGGCGCTTTTACTCCCGTAGTAACTATAACTCGTTCTGTGACATAAGTGGCCATGAAGTCAGCTTCAGTAAATATGTCATTGTTAAAGGGACATATCCCTGTCACTTTAAAGCCTTCAACCGCAGCTTTAAAATATGCAGATGCAAATATTGCAGCAATTTGCTAAACCGTAATTACCCGCTCTGGATGGTTCGTCAACCATTTTTCACATTCGTTGGAATAGAACTTTTTTAACGGGCCGAAAAAACACTTGTCAAGTGGCTGCATACGGTGGCTACTATGGGGAGGAAGTGTTAATGCCGTAATGGTATTTCGTCGAAAAAAATAAATTGCTGCAAAGAACAATGGGAAGTGTGGTTATCCATTATTAGCAGGACTGGTTGTTCCTTTGTTGGCTTAGCATGATCTCTAAAATGTGTGGCATAATAAACAAACCGTTCCCGATTTATGAAACTACTATGGGATACCATTCCAATTGAAGATGGCGGAGCTCCATCTAAAAGTTACGCTTTCATTCTTTTACGTGGATATATAAATGCGGGAGGAATATATTGTCCACTAGCACTCATTGCACATACAACACTCACATTGATTCCCCGTTCAACACTGGATATTTTATTGACACACCTTTTTCCTTTTGTGGAGAAAACTTTAGGGGCCTTGTTTGGGACAGTGGAAAATCCCGAATCATCAATATTGTAAATTTCGTGTGGCGGGAATTTATATTTCTCCATTAGCTGAGAGAGATTATCGTAAAACCGCTTACACTGTGAGTCATTAAACCCAACAGCCCTGGCGAGACTAGTAGCGGTGGGTTATCTCAAAGTAACACGTTTGTGCCTTTTCAAAAACCCACGCAGCCAGCCCTTGCCCGCCATTTTTGATGTTCTATCAAAACGATGTTCTAATTTATTTTTTTCGGCGAATTCAAACGCTAGACTTCTTAGAGCTCTAGAAGTTAACCCGTAAAACATGTTGTCAATTGTTTTTACATAATTGCACAACTCTTCTTCCATTCCTACAGATTTTGCCACGCTTCTCTTACTTTCTCCATTTTCAACCCTGTTTCTTGCAGCCTCCATAACCGCTAGTGAGCATATAGCACGCTGAGAAGTTCGTTTTCTGCCAGACATGCTGAAACAAAAGAGAAAATACTTTTATTTTGTTATAAAAGAATACTAGTTTGTAAGAGTGCGTGCGTACTCTTACAAAATGAATGACTGCGCACTCTTAGTAAACGAGCATGTTGTAAAAAGCACCAAGGCTGCCGCCATCTCGGATGAAAATTCTAAACAACTGTATGATTTCAACGATCACTTGTAGTTTATTGCAAGTATGGTAAAATATGGACGCGAAATTATTGAAAACTACAGTCGCATACAATATCCAAAATGTAAAAATATATTAACAAAACAGATTAAACCATTTAAACTTACCTAATAACGTTATGATCCGTGTTTATTTGCTTAAAATGCATACAGATACTGCGCTTAATCGGTAGGAACTAAAACTTTGCTGATGCCGATGATGCGTTCCGAAAATCGACGAATGCGCACTCTTATTGACCGCGCACTCTTAGAGCATTCTACCCTAACTGTGTTTTTAACGAAAAATCGTAATCCGGCAGTAGGCTACACTTGGGTTTTACTGTGTTGTGTCGAATAAAGAATGATCTATTGGTGGGCAACGCTCATCAAAGTAAGGCAATTACGCAGCCTATGGGAAAATCCAGGAACAAGCAGTGACTCATAGTTATTACATAATGACAGAAACTGCTGATGCCAAATTACACATCGGGTTTAAATGCTTGTTTCCGTATTTGTTTGATATTTTGTTTTAGGTGTTGTGCGTTTGTACATATTTCACGTGTTTGTATTTCCGAGTGTCTGCGTGTGTGTGTCTGTGTGTGTGCGGCTAGGTGCTTGTGTACTTGTTTGCATGGCAAATAGTTTGCTTAATTGCTTTTATTTGGACGTTTGTGTTGTTTTTTAGTGTACCGGGTAGGCAAATAAGCGAGGTAAGGGGTTGTATCTCAGGACCTGTTAATCTGACAACAATGGGAAATAATTTTATTATGAATGTGGCCATCAGAAAATGAAGCAAACTATTTTTAAGTTCTGCAATTCACCGCTAGGGGGCGCAATTATAAATTAAATAATAAAATTCTAAATTTCTCCCAAAACTCCTATATAAAGATATACATTTGCTTACATCGTTAGAAAGTCTAGACAATTTTATGTAATTTTAGTTTAAGGTTCATTGGGGCACTGGCCATGATAAGATAGGAGAAAGCTATTGAAAATATAATCATTAAAATTGCTGTAAATTCTAAACCACCTATTCAATTTTAGTAAAATAAATCGTGTTTGGAAGACAAATCTAGGTATTTTCAATTGCGGTTCCCATTATTACACAATAATTCCTAATAAAACTGCTAGAGGGCGCAATTTGTGTAATATCAGTTTTTTCATTTTACTCAGAAAATTTAAACCATACGGTATATTTTTGACATCGTACTCGAAAAGTAGGCTCGATTTGCAAGAAAAGCGTAACCGCAAGTTGATATCTGTGCTCGTTTTAAAGTTATAGCGAAATGAATATTTTTTTAACGCCTTAATTGACGAAGTTTGGTTTTGCTGAGCGGAATTGGATGTTGGTCTCATATTAAAGAGATAGTTGTTGTTAATCCAATTAAGGGCCAATAGTGATTTTTAATGTCTATCACTGTCACTAGCGGGCGTTAAGAATACAGAAATAAGGGGTTCACGCTTTTTCTTTAAAATTTTAATTACAATGATGTATGTATTTCCATAAAAATGATACAGGATTTATTTTAATATTGTTGTTAGTTTGAGAGTTATATCGAAATTAAAGTTTAATTTTAATGTGACTCGTCCTGTAAAGGTCAAACAACATCAACAATCCGATTTTAAATCCAAAAATATTAGGTATTTAATGCCTCGATAAATATGCAAACTTCCTTCCGTCAATTCCAAACAATTTTACAATCTTATTCGGGTGTATAAAATTGCTGCTTCGATTTCCGCAGCTGTTAGTTGACGAATTGCATATCGGATTCTGTTTTCCGTATCAAATCTTGTTATCGGTGGAGTTTGGAATACAATGTCCTTCAAGCGACCCCATAAGCAGAAGTCGAGACACGTCAAATCGGATGACCTGTCCGGCCAAGGAAATAGACTTCCCCTTCCTATTCGGTAATATGGTATCGCACGGTAAGGGAAAAATTTTGGAAACCCGTCTAATCGTAGAACCATGATTTGGCTAATGTCCAATGCCACATCTTCTAACAGGACTGGCAATTCATTTATTCAAAACTTTAATTAAGAGATTACCAATTAGCGCAAGATCAAAAAAATATGGATTTTCAGCAGACCAATAATGCATATTTTGCGTCTTTACCCTACCAACACTATTAACAGTGGCCCAGTCGGTCCATAAAATGTGATAAAAAATCCTGTTTTCACGAATCATTCCTAACATCCATTAAAAATATTTTTTTTCATCCTTCTAATGCGACGCCTCCTAAATCTAGGACGACGAAAACTATCAGTATTGCGTAATCGCTGTACGAAACATGGAAAAATCCTTCTTCCATGATGATGGCGATCTGGATACCGGCCACATACTGTCTTTCAGCTATTGCTGTATTTTGAAAGCACTCGAAATAGACCGAAATCATATCAACAGCTTCATCACTTGTAAAAATATTCACAAACGAAATTGACAAGAATCAAACTACGTCCATAAAATTTGACGTTTCTATACAACGTTATTTAAAAATTCGTTTTTTGTTTCCACGGCCTACTACTAACCATTGATTAGACATTCCAAAACAAAGCACAAGATGACGGTATTAATTAAGTGAGGCAGTGATTGAGTGCGTTTTATTTAAAAAAAACATGTAAAATGTAATATTTTGTACCTACTATATCTGTGTAAAATTAATAAAATTATGTTAAGGAAGATAAAAAGTTTAAAGTAAGGGATTAATAAGCAGAAATTGAAGCAGCAGCTTTATACACCCGAACAAGATTGGAAGACTGTTTGGAATGTGACGGAAGGCAGTTTGAACATTTATCGAGGTATTAAATACCTAATATTTTTGGGATTAACATAGGATTTTTGATTTTAATTGAACTTTACTGGGGGAGCCACGCAAAAATTAAACTTTAATTTCCCTATAACTTTAAAACTAACAACAATATTAAAATAAATCCTGTATCATTTTTATGACAAATTTAATTTACCTTTTGATTTTGATATAATAAATACCTACACCATTGCAATTAAAATTTTAAAGAAAACGCGTAAAAACCTTATTCTTGTATTCTTAACGCCCCCTATTGGCGGTGATAGACATTAAAAATCACCGTTGGTCCTTAATTCGATTAACAACAACTAGCTCTTTAGTAGGTATAACGGCATTTGGGAGTGAGAAAATTTTTAAAGATTGGAGGAAAATTTTGTGGATCGTGGGAACTATATTTTGGCGATATTTGGCAATGGGCCGAGGCCAAATCCATTGACGTTTGCCGATAAGGTCAAAGTTCTAGTTTTTAAGCTGTTGAAAAGAATTTTTAAGTGGCATAATATGTATGGGTATAAAGTTGCTTGTATTGCGGTTGATAACGAAAGGCTCAGTCGGGTTTAATATTTCTTTTTATCTTTCGAGTTTACCAGTTCATTTATGAATTGAAGTTTTAGTAGAGTAGAGAAAATTTATTTGAATAACAGGATTTCTTATTGAAAAGCAGGATGCATGTGCGCGACTCAATTCTAGGTATCAAAACTGTTCTTTTTCTTTGGAAATAACTATCGCTATAATAAATGTTGTGTATATAAAGGAGAAATAATGTTTTGCAAATAAATTAATGCATATATGTATTAAACCAGTCGACACAGTTACTGATTACCTGGTTTTGATTTAAATATTTCCACCACCAAGTTCGTGTAGGTGTAATTCAAAAATAGTCGAATAGTTGAAATTTGACGAACGTTAAGTGACCGTTTTGGAAGACAGCACCAAGGAAAGTTATTGGTATCCATCGATTAATTACCAAAAGATTCAATTGCACGAATACTGTCTTACCGCTGTCGAGGGGACAGTGGAAATTTAGTGACGATTTGTAGGAGTAAAGGTTCCTACGTTTATTTTTTTATTGGTGATCTAAAAAAGTTGTTTTATTTGTATTTGTCAGGCGGGTAAATACGCTTCCTTTTAAAAATTATTATTAATTTTATTAAATACATAAATAAAAAGTTTACCTCGAGTAGGATTTGAATCTACGACCTGTACTTTGCAAGAGTACCGCGCTAACCAACTGCGCCATCAAGGTTCAAGCCCCAATCGATGTAAATTTTGTCTTTATATATGTAGAACGGATGTCAATTCTAAATATAATGAGATTACAATCAAATTACTTATGTTAATGGAATGTGAACCTGCAATATCGCAAGGATTCGCACATACCAAAGCAACTTGACTAATACTAAATTATTATAAGTTTTTGTTATGATAACAGAAACTTATAATAACGCTTTCTTTTGTTTATAGCTTTGCACAAAAGCCTTTTAGGAGATTTAGATAATTTTATAATAGTGTATTCACCCGCGTATTGCGTCATTGCATACTTTGTGTTATTTTCTATTTTTATTCTGAATATTGTATACAAACTTTTGTATTACGAAAATTTGACAAATTTTAGTTTTCGACGTTATTATTATTGCTTTTCAATGTTAATTTAAATTAAGGTACTTATGGTAGATAATTTTGGAAATTTGAGGCCTTGCAAAAGTCATCCCGAAAGAGCAAGAGCTATCCTAGTCTCAAAAGCAATAACACGCTCACGCCCTTTATTTCCACTGAACTACCGGCGCCTTCCCTGTCTGTTACTTCCGAGCTAATATCATTTTCGCCCGTAACGATAAGTTGCTAAAAATAACCGTTCGTCCCTTCTGTACTTTTCGCAATCCATCTATAAATTTATAAACAGGTGGGTGATGCATACCTATTTCACAACGCAATCAACAATTCGCTACCTCTGCATGATTATTGGTGCGATTTTCTCCATCTACTGTGCTCTGATATAAATTCCACATGAAACATAGGCGAGCGCTTACCATTCCCACGTCGATTTAATCGGCCAACATAGGTGTCTTCGAACCAATTTAGAAGCGGCTGAAATGCAATGACCATCTTAGCTCGTAAATCTAATTCAGCATCATTATCGTATTGACGAATAAAACCAATCTGAGCCAAATGCTTCTTCATGTTGACAAATGAAAGAACCAACCTTTTACATTTACTTCCGGAAAGCAATCTTGTACGGCACCAAAAGCTTCATATTCTTAATAACAAACGACATACGTTGAACTTAAATATAGCATCGAATATAGGATGAACTCCTCCATGGTTTGTTGCCATAACAATATAAATTTGGAAAATAGCCTTGGTGTTACTGCGAAGGTAACATCAGCCTACCATGTATTGACATTATGGAAATGCTGCAACCAGCTCTCTCCTACAAAAATTAAAATTCTATTAGGTCTGTTGGATGAGCGGGAGCAGCATTAATTTGATCTCGTTTTCGTCTGATTACTTTTCTTAGGGCTGCATTATTTGGAATCGCCGCTAAAATAGCTTGAGGCGCGTCGATTACATACTGATTTACAACTACCCTCCATAGTTTCTTCTGCACCACGTCTGATTTGGGTGACAACAGTTGCTACTTCTATGGCTGCTGCTGAGGAAGGGTGAAAATGATTGTTGATGTCATTGACCACTTATCCAGCCCTCGTATGAATTCTTCATTTACAGCAACCCACTTTATTGTACCGTCAAAATTGTAAACTAGCGTACCTTTTACTAATGTTGTCAAAAACGTATAAATATCCGTTATAGGAATACTTCTCGTTTACTCTCTTGCTGAGAACTGCTGGTTCCATTATTAAGATCACTGGTTAACTGATTCACGTAATAATAAGTTTTAATGAGCGGATTAAAATTCCTAATTATCTCCTTTGAGCTAATAACCGTCCCGGCGTAGAAGCGGCGGCGTAGAGCCGGTGGCGTAGAAACGTCCCATATCGGGATATCAAATGGATGAAAAACCACGACGCCTTATGTCTTTCAAACTCACAATAGAGATACATTAATATCCACAGATATTCAGCGATCGGAGGTGCTGGGATTATTATCAATCTCTCGAAGTATGTTCTCTTCATTTTCCAGTGCTTGTTGTGTTGGACGTTCATTTGATGTCTCCGGAAAAGTTCCGTATTAGGTATGTGGTTGTGTACGTTTGTAAAACTCGTCTATCTAGTACTCACCGGTTTGGAAATTTCAACGCATACTCTCGTACAGCTGCACCTGAGTTTCCATCGCAAGAACCGTAAATGTCATGGATATCAGCGTACTATTGCGTTGTAAGAGTAAACATTTCAAATACTGTCAATTAGTACAACCAGATAATTCAACTTTGGCATTTGACAACTAAATAAACTCGTTTCCATAGTACACCATAGTTTTTTAAACTGAAATTGTATTTATATGAATTATAACAATTTAACTCTCTGTATTATGAAAACGGTTTACTTTAAGGCAAAACCTTATAAGAACTTTTTACTCTATTTGGACTGAAGATACTAAGTAGTGACATTACGTCGTGGGACACCCTATATTTTATTGTAGAATAGGTAGTTTGATTTATGGTAATGGAGTAATTTGGTGTACTATTGTATTCGTATCAATAAAAGCCAACAGACACAGGCGCCATTTTGATTAACATCATCATCCAAAACTAATTACTTACTACTGCCCTAAGAGGAATTCGCGTTCCATAAATTAATCTGAATCTTTTATTCTTGTTACATGATCAAGTACCTAAACCTAAAGCAAACGAGAATAAGCTGTTACTGGTGAAAATAGCACTAAAGTTTGCGTAACAAATAAGGAAATCCGACGGTGGCTCAGTGGTATAGTGGTATAGTCACAGTACATACCGCGAATCAGTATATATCTCAAAAATAAGGAAACGAATGTTTTACCTTTCGATTTGTTTTTCCTCCAAGTTAGATTGAAAATGGATGACCTCCAACATTATTAGGTCACTAGAGTTCAAGCTCTAATCACTCTAACGGTGCTGTTGACAGCGCATTTCTTATTTAACAGTAGTTTAATTTGCTTTTGTAACGTGATATCTAATAACTTTAATAACGAAAGCCACGTTAATTGTGGTTGCCAATATTCATAAAATTTAGAAATCAAACAAACGAAGGTACTTACAGAACACAAAACAATTGATAATACCCCCTCTGCTTCCGAACTTTAATATTAATATTTAAAAGAACACCATGTAATGTTATGGTTGTTTAAAAGCACCAGGTGTAAATAATTTAATAATACATAAATGGGTGTAATGTTCTCAAAACAAATCGTTAAAATAACCTGAGATCCAAAACACTCAATAAAAGATAATGCCGTTATCTCCGTCGGTAGATTAAAGCAGGCCAGTTCAATCTTTTGATTTGCTTAATTACCGTAATTTCTTCTTAGTTATTTCCACTTAACATCAATGTAGTAACTGCAATGTAACAATAATAAAAATTAACGCCAAGTTATTTTTTTTATTATGCTCGGAATAACTAAACCGAGGATATAATAAAAAATTCACCAAAATGACAAAATAAAAGATATATAAACTATATTTATTAAATATTTAAATTTAGAATTATATAAAATATATGTTAAAAACTAGTTGTAATAACCTTTAATTACTAAATTAGTAGGGTATAAATACCTGTTCGACACTTTTGTACACAACGTTTTGATAACATCTGGTATCTAAACGAATACGGAAATGTAAACCAAAGGTGATGTAATCTTTGCACCAATATTGCGCAATACGTCGTAATAACAATGCTGTACGTTGTAAACCATACCAAAGTTTAATTTTACTTCTTATAAATTTATCTTCATAAAATTTGAATAATCCAGTGTTTATTGCATTCTCTCGAAAGTTCAAATAAAAATGGGATCTAAATTTAGATGTGAATTAAATGCAAAATTGCAACCATAAGCATCGAAAATACCAAAAGTGGTAAAATGCCAAAAGTAAAAGTAAGTAAAAAAAAAGTGCCTGCAAAAGCAAATCTTTTAGATTTTAATATAATACGAGTTAAAAGTATCTTACCATTAAATCAATGGCACTTTTCACAAACTTTAGGTGGAAACCCAAAAATAGCTTCCTAATCAACACAAGAAATTCTAAAAAGGACGCTTAGGAAGTCAGGTGATATCGCGTTGCGCAAGAATATGTGCAGAAGATACTTCTACGAAATTAATTCAAAGATATGGAAGTATAAACCTTTAAGAAAATATGCAACGTGTAACAACCTTTTTTTGTGGTTGTATTAAAAAGTACATTAATTTAAGAATCGTTCATTTATTTGGCGTAATATTAGAAAAGTTTTAATTATTAATATGTAGAATTGAGAATGGCAATTTAATTGGGATTTCCTAGAACAAATCTTTTGGGTGTAATATTTCATAAATAGTTTTAGTTCCCTTTCTTAAAAAAAATGGATTTATATTATTGTATCCACGCAAGCGTGAAGACTTTTAGGGGGAATACACTTGAGTTATTCTGAAAGTTTTTTTTTTAATTCACTTAATGCTGAATATTACAGCTATAAGCATGATTTTTACTTAATTTTTTATATTTTGGTGCCATCAGAATTTTGGTGGTAAGTTATTTTTTTTCTCATTATATTTAAAACTAAAGCCTTTGCTTTTTTTAGGCACTTTTTCTTAAGTACTTTTTCTTAAGAACCTTTTAATTACATTCTAATTACTTTTTCTTAAGCACCTTATCTTAAGTAATGCATACTTTTATATGGCATTTTTATAATATATTTTTAATGGCACGTATAAGTCCGTAATTTTACTATTCTATTAATTTAAATGGCAAGTTTTACTTGAATTACATTTACAACACAAGTTCTACATACTTTTACAAATAAATTTGGCGAATTAAACTTCAAGGAAATTCCATATTTTAAGGATAACTAAGCAAGACATTGGCCTCACCATATGAACCATTCTGATTCATAGTACCTGTAACAGTGTATGTACAGAACCGTTAAAAGGTAAAGTTTTTTTTATAATTTAGTTTATGACTTCTGAATTTTTTTTCGTTTTCAAACATATATTAAATAAACTTATGTATAACTTGTTATTTTATTTTCATTTGTGTTAATTTGTTTATTAGTATTCATTAACTAGGTTTTGTTGTTCCTATATAGATATATAAAAAAAAGACAACATGGCGCTCGAGATTTTATTATTTTTTTCATTATTTTTTTGATAACAGTTTTGGAATTAAGTGAAAATAATTAAGCAGAAAAGAAGCTACTAGCATTTCAGGTAGGTTAATTAAACTCTAAATTAGAACCCTCCCATATTCATCTACCGATGAGCCGACGGCAGTAGCGATTATTATTTGGTAATTTTTTATTAATGTTACAATTTGACGCCATTTAATAATTGTTGTTATACCAAAATGCAAATTAAGTTGCCTACCACATACTTATAATTCATTAATAATTAAAAACTCTTTTTTCTTATATTTTACAACTAAATGAACGAAGAACGTAAAAGATTCGTTACAACCAATAATTATGATTTTAGTCGTAAGCTTATTTTACGTATATCATGTATAGGAATTAGTGTGTATTTTAGTAACAATCATACATTGAAAGCATACATAAGTAAAAGTTAGTGAACAGTTATTAAATTTTTTCAATAGTCAATACTTTGAGAAAGGAATTCCGTAATTTTGACTCGTTTGCTAAATAAGCTAGACGGTGATAGCAAAAATTGGAGCAGCAAAATCAACAAACTGGATTCGTCTTTAAAGGTGAAATCTCTCCTTGGACTTTATCTTAATTAAACAAATTTAAAACAACATTTACAGGTGTATTATGATATACGGGTGGCTCTCAGTGTTATAGATTGGTTAGTTTAGTTAACCACCATTTAACGGGGAATACAGTTTCTTGTTTGGCGCAAGTATGATTATAGAATTACCGCAATATACATGTGCACCAATAAATTCAAAAGTCTTAATCGGGTGGAAGTAACGCAATGTAACCACACACAACAACAAAATAATTAGTCTAATTGTCGTGCCAGTAACCAACGATTAATTAATTGCCTTATGCCCTATAAACAATAACAAGCGTTAAATTATACAGCTTTTACTTATGTTGCTAGAATGGTTCGAAACAGGATGCACTTAAGAAACGTCGATAGTTTCATCCCAACTCGCATTGATTTCACTATTGGAAATTGCAACTAAAACAACAAAAGCTGTCTTCCTTGTTCACTGGGGTCACTAATGGACAGACTGAGGTTTTACTTACAAGGATAGAAGTAGCATTAAGCTTTAGCAATGACTCGAAATGTCGGTAATTTGCTACAGTTAATCACGATAACTGTACGAAATGTAGTTTGGTATGTCTATAAACCGTATTTTTATTAGTATATAAAATTATGATTTATTACTTTTTAAGTTGTGCTTTTAAGGAAATTCCCTACAGTTATATAATAAGTATGAATCACGGATTCATCCACAGTCTCTTTAACGAAATCAAACCTTCTTCGGGCTTATAAATCATAACGCGCAATTACACAAACGCCACAAACAAATCAAGAAACTAAAGAAGCTAGGCAAAATACTATCAAGCATACAATCCAAACATACAATTCTCGAAAATGCAAAAACCAGTTATCCAATCAAATGGAAGAACCCCAAACAAATTAACAGTCAACAAGCAAACACACAAAACACTTAAACACATGAATATATAAACACGCTAACATAAACACAACATCAACAAATCAAACAACCAAACTAAATTAAATAATATATAAATAAGTATATAAATAAGTTAAAACACAAACGAAATACACGGAAACACCTCAAACATAAACAAACGAACGAAACAGACCAATCAAATAAACTAAACATGCTAAAAGCTCGTTGCCAGTGAAATCGAGCAGCCGAAACATAGAAACGATCAAACACACTAACTAACTAATATATATATGTGTGTGCGTGTGTGCGTGTGTGCGTGTGTGCTGTGCGTATGTGCGTGTGTCGTGTGCGTGTTGCGTGTGTGCGTGTGCGTGTGTGCTGTTGTGTGAGTGTGTGCGTGTGCTGTGTGCGTGTGTGCGTGTGTGCGTGTGTCGTGTGTGCGTGTGTGCTGTGTGGTGTGTGCTGTGTGCGTGTGTGCGTGTGTGTGTGTGCTGTGTGTGTGTCGCGTGTGTGTGTGTGCTGTGTCGTGTGTGTGTTTGTGTGTGTGTGTGTTTTGTGCGTGCGTGCGTGCGTGCGTGTGTGTGCGTGTGTCGTTGTGTGTGCGTGCGTTGCGTGCGTGGTTGTGCGTGCGTGTGTTCGCTGCGTGCGTCGTGTGGTGCGTTGTTCGCGTGTGTGTGTGGTGTGTGTGTGTTGTGTGTGTGTGTGTGTTTGTTTGTGTGGTGTGTGTTGTTGTGTTATGTTGTGTTTATTTTGTGTTGTTGTTGTGTTGTTGTGTGTGTGTTGTTGTGTATGTATTTGTGTGTATTTATATATGTGTGTGTGTGTGCGTGTGCGTATCCGTATCCGTGTCCGTGTGCGTGTGCGTTGCGTGTGTGTGTGTGTGCAAATAGTGTTTTAGGTTCCCGCGTCAATGGAAAAACCCATCCTCAAGTAGTTTTAAAAATGCAAATAAATTTTGCACATCCTGTGATCGCGCTGCGTGCGTGTGCGTATGCGTCGCGTGCGTGCGTGCAATTGTGTGTTCGCGCGTGCGTGCGTAATGCGCTGTTAATTTGGTGTGTGTGGTGTGTGTGGTTGTGTGTGTTGTGTGTTGTGTGTGTGTGTTGGTGTGTGTAGTGTTGTGTGTATGTGTTGGATTAATATATATATTATATTATGATTTTGTTTGGTTTGGTGTGTGCGTGTGCGTATCCGTGTCCGTGTGCGTGTGCGTGTGATCTGTGTGTGTGTGTGCAAATTAGTGTTTTATGTTCCCGGCGTCAATGGAAAAACCCATCCTCGAAGTAGTTTTAAAAATGCAAATAAATTTTGCACATCCCTTTAAGTGCAGAACTGGTCAGGTAGATTTTCTATTTTTTTGTTGCACAAATTATGTCCAAACCCCCTCAGGGAGCGATATAAAGACAACAAATTGAAAATTTTTGTTATAAAAGTTTTTATTTTAATTTATAACGTTTATAACGTTTTTCAATTCAATTCAAATATTTATCTTATCAAATTATCTAGGATGTAATCGAAATCAATCAATGTAGCGAGTATAAGAATGTATTTTCCTATTATTCTGGTACATTGGGCATATTTTATTTTTAGAATAATTACGATTATTGCACGAAAATAGGGTATAAATAGGAGAACATATGATCATTAAATATTCAGTTATAACCCGCCTCGACTTTGTCGTGACTATATTGTGAAGCTTTAGTTTAATAAGAAACAATTCCCCGTCGCTTAAGGCAAACGAATAGTACGTTACAGTAAAGGGGAATTATTCTTGGTTTATTGAATATTAGACAAATTTTAACGGGCAGCATACGACGAAGAATGCAGGATTGTATTGAAAATGAAGGATTTTATATTAATTATTAAACTATGATTAGATAGTATTATTTTGTTATATTTGTTTCGTGTTTACTTTTAGCTAAATCGTTAACTCTGTTGTAATGCTAATAACAATAAATAATAAATATAAAAGGTAGAAATAAATCGATTTTTTAAATTTAATTTCCATTGTTATCGTTGGAAAAAGAAAACGAATTTAGTAAGTTCCAATTTTTAGCGCAGTGTTGTTCAAAGTGTGGGTCGCGACGCGAAGCCTCAGTAAAAAACAAAATTCACAGAGATATTTTTATTCACTTCAATAAATTCAAATACGTGAATTCAAAATTAAAACAATGGCTTGCGACCGTCAAACAAGTCGGTCGCGTTGTTCGTCAGTGCCGCTCTGTACTCCCGCGACGTCGCCGGATTACCTTTGCGGTTCACTCATTCATTCGACTCACATGCTCGCTGGCGGATTTGATATTTGTAATATAATAAAATACTTAATACACTATACAGGTCAGAACAGCGGAGGGTATGGGGTTGCAAAATATTTTTACATGCTAAGGGGGTCGCGCCATGAAAAAGATTAAAACACTGATCTATAGAGTTAAAGGATTTTTTATATTTAAATCACAATTAATGGGAAATTATATGCCAAATAACGTGTTTTTATTTTATTAATTAGGACCCTTTTTAATTTCACATTCTTGACAATATACGATTTCATAAATATTCCTCTTTTGCTAGTAGTGTTCTGAATTAAAATGAAAAAAAAACAAGCATCGTGTTACCAGGGAAATAATGAAATCAAAACAATTTGGAATTGCATTGTTACTTGTATTTCTTCTGATCAGCCTAATTATGTGGTAGACGATTTTTAATTTTTGTGAAGTAATTTCATTGAAGTTAATTCATATTA
Source organism: Vesta saturnalis (assembly GCA_036346205.1). NCBI lineage: Eukaryota > Metazoa > Arthropoda > Insecta > Coleoptera > Lampyridae > Vesta > Vesta saturnalis. Next base: position 736,084 of record JARFJB010002008.1, on the reverse strand, counting down.
AAAATATATTGTTCCTATTATCAATTCCTGTATATGAAGAAAAACAACTGACTTGGAGCTGTTTTAAATTCCTTAAAGTAAACCATAATCTAATTCCATTGTGCTGCAATAAAAATATTACTTGTTTGGTTTTATAAATGCAAATATTATTACCATTTTTGTGTGTCTTACGTGGTTTGACGTTTTGGTATAGCTTTGCTTAGTTTTAAGCGAAAAAAATTTATTTTTGATTGCATGTTTTGTACGTTTGCGTAATTGCGACTCGTTGTGCTTGTACGCTTGCAGGCTTGTTTATTTGTGCCGAGCTTCCTTGATTTGGTTATTTTGATTCTTTTATTTGGATTATCTATACGGGTTTGATGCGAAAGGTTGAGTTTTGAATTTCTAGTGCCTTGGAGACGATGGATGTTTCCATTTGCATACTATCACGTTTCGACTCAGGCTCATAACGGTGACACCAACTTTCGTCACCGGCAACCATTCGGTGCAAAAAGGAATCTCCAACAATTCGTTGCAAGAAGAAATCTCCTTCTTCACGGTATCACTGAAGATGCTGTAGTGAAAGAGCCATGCGGTTGGTTTTCGAAGGATACTGTTCACCATAAACATCTTGCATTCTCCGATAAAATTCAACAGGGGTATTGCCCTCAGCGTTTAAAAACTGTATTACTGCTCGGTGATCGGTCTTAGAATGCTCCAACGATACGACCTGCCATACTGAAACGCGCACAACGACTGCGCATTCTAAGAAAATCACGAGTCAACTGTCACAGTAGACACCTACATTACCGGCGGCCATCTTATGCAACTTTCTGCGGTTATAGCAAAAGTAACATTCGTACTACAGCGCTCAACTTGAATTTATTGAACCTGCCTCGTATTTGTACGCTTGGTTGTTTGTGTGTTGACTATATTGTGTATATTTTGGTTGTGTTTGTGTGTTCGCTGGTTGGGTAGTTTGATTGTAATTTTTTTTGTTTTCCGTTGTATTGTTTTGGCTATCGACTAGTTTGCCGTTCATAGTTTCTTTGGTTTGTTTTTGGATGGCTTTTAGCTTGCTTTGTTTGAATATATTTTGTGTAGTTTCATTAAATCGCTTGTCTTGATTTCTCTGTGCATGTTTGCTGTGCTAGCATCTGTGAATGTTTGCGTGTTTTTACTTTAATCTGCTCTCTGCGTTTAATTTATATGCATTCTGACTAGCCTTGTTTAATACGCATAAGTTCTTAGAGGTACAGCTTTTTTAGTCATGATATTAAAGACAGATTCATGGCTCCTACTGCTCTATATTCTATTTAAAAAAAAACACAATAGTGTTGTCTCACGCAAATTTCTTTTTGTTAAAAAGACTTTATGGATAACACTTATTGTGTAACATTGTAACAACCCATTTTGAGTTGTATTAAAATATACCGTAATTTATGTTCTTCGTTCATTCAGTTGTAAATACAAGAAAAATTTTTAAATTATTAATGATTTATAGGTATGGTAGGCAACTTAATTTGCAGTTTGGTGTAACTTAAGTGCATATCTCTTAAAGGTTTATACTCCCACTTCTTTAAATTATTTTTTATCTGCTCATATTTTTGCGCAACGTGTCATCATCCAACTTCAAAGCGTTCATTTTTTCACTTCCTGATGAATGTTGTGTTGTTAAGAAGCTTTTTTTTGGTTTCCACCTAAATTTTGTGAAAAGTGGCATTGATTTAATGGTAAGATATATTTAACGCATTATATTAAAAATTAAAACATTTGCTCTTTGCTGGCACTTTGATTTTTACTTTTACTACTTATTTTTTTTGCACATTTAATTCTATTTTTACGTACGCTTTCATTTTATGAGTGCAATTTTGCTTTTAATGCAGATTTAAATTTTGATTACATGTATTATATGAACTTTCGAGAAAATGCAATCAAACATTGGATTCAAATTTCAAGAAGAGAAATTTATACTAAGTAAAATTCCATTTTGGGTGTGGTTTACAACGTAAAGCATTGTTATTGTAATGTATTGCGCAACATTGATACAAGGATTACATCACATTGGTTTGAATTTCCGTATTATTTTTTATAATACCAGGGGTTCTCAAGATGTATTATATTTTGTAACAGGTATTTAAAATTTTAATGATTTTTAGCATAAGGCTAATTTTAAGATATATTTTATATAACCCTAAATTTAACTGTTAATAAACATAGTTGTATATTTTTTATTATTTTACATTTTGATAAAATTTTTATTGTAGACCTCGGTTTATTTATTCCGAGCATAATTAAAAAATAACTTGGCGTCCGAGATCATTTTTATTATTGTTAAATTGCAGTTTCTATATTGATGTTACGTGGAAAATAATTAAGCATAAGTTTGTGGTAATTAAGCAAATCAATAGATTGAATCGGCCCACTTTAATCTTCCGACTGGGACAACGGCATTATTTTGTGGTGAATGGTTTGTATGTCCAGTTAGTTTAACGATCTGTTTGGAGAAGATTTATTTACACATATTTATTTACTATTACATTTTGTAAAACACTTTATTATACCTGGCACCTTTACACCACATATTTATAACATTGGAAAGTAGAAAGCCGAAACCTTCTTTATCTATAAACATATAGATGTTAACGACATCTTGTAAAACAGATAGTTTACGTGTCAAATAAAGCGGACACGTGAATGGATAAAGATTAACTTGGTGGATTCTAGTTCTCTGTCAAAGTAAGATCGTTGTTCTATTTACTTAGTGAATTAATGTTGCACTCAATTTCTTTAAACTAATCCGCTGTAAATTAATCTCCTGAATAAAAAAAAATGAATATAGTTACGCAAGTTTTCAGACAGATACACTGCCCTTCGTCAGGCGTGACATCAAAATGATAAATATTAATAAGGTAACTAGACAATTATGATTAAATCACTACTGAATACTGTAGCACGTTCAGTTCTTGAAAATAGACACCCAGGTATCTGAAAGTTCATATCCATTATCCCTGTTCAAGTTGTAAGGATGTTTCAGAATTTCAATATCTTCTCGAATCTTCCTTGTATACCAATCCCTACGTTAGCCAGAATTGTAGTGTTTTCAAATTTTATTTTGTGCAGTGTTTAAGGCATGTTCAGCAATTACTGATTTAGTAGGATGAAGTAAACATAAGTATATTTTGTGTTCTGCTAACCTGATATTAATGCTTCTTTCAATTTCACCAATGTAGACTTTACCTATTTCGTAAACCCCATATGTGTATAATGGTATTTGGTCTTTAGCATAATTTCGATTTCTAAATTTAATACTGCTTTTGTAAGCTTTTTTTTATATTATAATTTTGCAATATTTTACCAATTTTATTCGTTGTGTTTGCAAGGAAGGTAAAATGGCCAACTTATAAGCGGTTGTAGATTTATCATCCGTAGGTGTCATTTGTCTCGGTTGAAATGACTTTTTAATTTGTTGCTTCTTGAAGCCATTATTTATGAAGGCCTTTTCAAGATGGTTTAATTCATGTCGTAGTTTACCTGGATGACCAATCTTTGTGACACGGTTGGATAATGGTGTGGTGAAGCAATAATATAATGATCTGTATGACTTGGTTTACGTTATAAGGAATGCGTTAGGGCTCCATCTGGTTTTCTTTCAATTAGAACATCAAGGAATGGAAGACAACCATCTTTTTCTTTTTCTATTGTAAATTTAATGTTAGTATATTGATTTTGATTCATAATTTTAGTTATTATTATTATTCTTAATTGACTTTAGCTTGGTTATTATTTTATATAAATTGTTTTGCTGTATTAATTTAGTTTCAAAAGTAAAGCGTCTGTTCACTTTTATATCTATTGCAATCGAGTACAACTTGGAAACTAATATTATCTGGGTAACTTACACAATTTGTTTATTCATTCATCCTTCATTATTTGTTAATCTTTCTAAAAATGTAGTTCGAGTATTTTTTGATCTTGCCAATTAGCTGAGGTACCTTTACAAGATTCGAATGCGCCAAAACTATCCATTTCTTCCTCATTTAGAAAACTGGCTTGCCTACCATCAATGTGGTGAATTAGTTATTAATGTAAGCATGATTAGGGGTTAGCATGTAAATATATCACTATAAAGATTTTATTGTTAATTTATACATGGTTGTAAAGTTTCTAAAATTTTAAGTTTTTAAGATTATTCCGCAACTGTAGTGGCATCACCAGCTTCTTTACCACCAGTGCCTTCTTGTTGTGTTGAAGTATTGTCTCCCCCTGGTACTGCACTATTTTCTGTGCTATCGGTCGCTCTAGTGTCGCCGTTAGCATTTTCCGTAGTTGCTGGATTATTACCGGCATCTGCCAATGTGTTATCAGACTCATTGACCGAATCTGTTGCAACTGTATTGGTAGATGTGGCACTGTCAGCTGATTCGTTTGACATGGTAGTGCCGGTACCTTTTACTGAATTATCACTTAGTGGAGTGTTGTGATCTGCTGTTGTTGTATCACTTGGTACAATATTGGTGACGCTTGTTGGTATGTTTCCAGTCTCATTAACATTAGCATTACTACTTGTTTCTGTGGTATCCGATGACTGAGTATTTACTGGATGTATTTCGGGGCTACCAGTTGTTAGAACGTTATTAGCATTTTCATCAACTACGGTAGTACTAGCATCGGTTGGACCACTAGTCGTTAGAGCGTTATTGGCATCTGTTAATGTGTTATCATTTTTATCCACTACAGTAGTACTAGCATCCGTTCGACTACCAGTCGTTAAAGCGTTATTGTCATCTGTTAATATGTTATTATTTTCATCCACTACAGTAGTAGTAGAATCCGTTGGACTACCAGTCGTTAGAGTATTATTGGCTTCTGTTAATGTGGTATCATATTCATCCATTGCAACGTCTGTTAAGGATGATGTAGTCGTATTGTTGGTAGCATTACTATCATCTTCTTTGTCTTCTTCACACGTATCTCCTGAATCATCAAGTTCTGCTAAAGAACCTGGTATAGGTATAAAATCTGGTTCTGCAGCAATCTGCATACCTTTAGGTGTTGAAGCTGAGTTTGTATTACTTGGTTGTGAACCTGGAGGCATTGGACGTAAAGGAAATAGAATATTTGATTTTTGAGGCGGTAGACTAGAAACTGGATTTTGAGAAGGAACATTATCACCAGGTTTTACTGGCGGAACTATCAGATTTGGGTTTATAGGGCGGTTTATAAATACACTTTGGAATTTTGGTGGATTTATAAAAACGGTTTTTTGAGATGAAACAAAAACACTTGAGTGTATAGGCCGATTTATAAATCCCTTAGGCATTTCGGGTGTATTTACAAAATCCGGTTTTTGAGGTGGAACTAAAACATTTGAGTTTGTAGGCCGATTTATAAATACTGGTTTTTGAGGTGTTACTAAAGGTTTTTGGTTTATAGGTCTATTTATAAAACTTGGTTTTTGAGATGGAACTAACACGTTTGGGATTTTTGGTAGATTAATAAAGACTTTTGGAGGTAACACTGCAACATTAGGTGTTTGTGGTGGGTTTCTTGGTCGATTAATAAAAACTTTTGCAGGTGAAACTACAATATTAGGCTTTTGTGATGGGATTAAGACATTAGTGTTAATTGGATGGTTCATATAATGTGGTGGATTTATAAAAGCTGGATTTGTAGGTTTTTGAGGTGGTTTTGGTCTTATGGGCCTATTTATATAAGCTGCGCTAAAGGTTTGGGCTGCATTTGTGCCTTGACCAAGATGATTTGGTCTCGGTAGTTGGAGATTTGTGTTTATTGGACGATTTACATATTTTTGGGATAGAGGGTTTACTGACTTCGAAGGTGGGACAACATAATTAGGTTTCTGGGGTAGATTTGATTTTATAGGCCGATTTATATAAGCTGCACTAAAGGTTTGGGCTGCATGTGTGCCTTGGCCAAGATGATTTGGTCTCGGTCGTTGGACATTTGTGTTTAGTGGACGATTTACATATTTTTGGGATAGAGGATTTACTGGCTTTGAAGGGGACAAAATAATTAGGTTGTTGGGGTAGATTTGGTTTTATAGGTCGATTCATATAACTTGCACTAAAGGCTTGGGCTGTATTTGTGCCTTGGCCAAGTTGACTTGGTCTTGGTTGTTGGAAATTTGGGTTTATTGGATGATTTACATATTTTTGGGATAGAGGATTTACTGGATTCGAAGGTGGGATAATATAATTAGGTTTTTGGGGTAGATTTGGTTTTATAGGCCGATTTATATAAGCTGCGCTAAAGGCTTGGGCTGCATTTGTTCCTTGGCTAAAATGATTTGGTCTCGGTAGTTGGACCATAGTGCCTGGCCGTATTTGTTGAGGATAGTTTATGTTAACCGGCCTTGATGGTTGAGATTGTTGAGGTTGGCGCATACCGACCGGACGTAATTGTTTAGGATAGCCCGTAGCGACGGGCCTTGAACCAGGCCTTTGACCGACTTGAGGATGACTTGGGTAACCTAAGTTACCGTTATTTGGGTATCTAAATCTCTTCTGAGCCGCACTTCGCGATTTAACAGATCTATGGGTTAAAGCATTTTCTTCTTCTGATTGAATCTGTTCATGAGTTGATTTGCTATCATATTCCAATTTTCGTAAAATGCGAGTGTTTCCAAAATTATTAAATGAATTTTGGATATTCACATAATTCAATAAACTATTCTGATTTTTCCAATACGTTAACTATTGAAACAGACTGGGTAAGTAAATCAACATGGTGGACCTTTACAATACATACCAAACTTTGTAAAATATCCTTGATCCAACTAAGTCCATTTTTAATGAGACCTCAGTTGCTTCCGATGGTGTTGACTACGATTTATTTTGTATTCAATTAATATTAGACTAAAATTGTTCAAATTCAGTACTTACATAACATACTGACGCACTTATTATAATTAAATAGATCGGTGTCATTTTCTGAGCAAAATCTGTTTAAATCCAATAAAATTAATTTGATTAAAAGCCAATTATACTTTTTTATCGTAGCTTTTAGTGATGTGCTCACTACAAACTGACCGTTGTTAATTAAGAGTGGAGAGAAAAATAAAACTTCAATTAAATTGTAATATTTGTTTATGAGCCGTAGAATTACTTTATTTTTTGATTTTGTACACATAATTAAACTTTTAATGTGTATTTAACAGTTCTTAAAGTTCTACAATCAACATATATTTCAACGCATATGTGTATACTTTCTTTTATTTTGTTGGATGTTTGGATTCTATTCCTAATCATAATGATGCAAGGGGGTGTTACAGAATTCAAGGTTGACACGACTTACACGACTCATTCTGCCAAACACTCCTTGTAGATTCCCTTAAAACAAATTAATTTAACATTCTTACAACAGTCTTTAAAAATTAATACAAAATTCTTATAGCGTTCGTGCAACAATAGTTAAAAATAATTACGGTTAAAAACAAATGTTTACAGTACGGCGATCGTTGGAAACAAATTTAAATTCTTACACCATCCTTAAAAAAAAAGGATGAGATCAGTCACTAACATTGTAAATAATTAATAAATATTTTAAAAGCTGAAATTGTGTCATAAATAAGCAGAATAAAAATGGTAATACCAAACATGTGGCCCTTCAAAACCAATTGTGCCGGTCTTTAAGTAAATAAGACATAAAACATTAAGGCAAATTACGGTACATATAAAATACAACAACAGTAAAATTTCACAGATGATAATAAGGTAAAGGCAAGTACAGAAGAAAATAGACAAGGAATTTACACGTACACAATTGTTTAGTGACTAATAAATACGTAAAATTCCAATAAATTACATATAAAGAGAAATTAGTTCGCAGGCAAACAATTCTACTTAACAAACTGACACAGAAAAGACTCATTAAACAAAGCCTTACAAGGTAAGTTATAATAGATCATAACATCGTAACCGATGAATAATTTCGTGTTGCGTTAAAAAAAACTACACGTTTTAAGTTTCGCAATCAGGTTCTTCAAATATTGATTCAATTGAGTAGACCGATTGAATACACGTTTGTCGAAAACGAACTAAATATTTTTTCTACTAATTTACAAACTTGTTGCAAATTAAAAAATACTTCTGTCTCAACTGACAACTACTGTCCTAATTAAAATCTACGTATCTGATTCATAAACAATAAAAACTAAATTGAAATCTACCTACAGGGTGATAAAGATTTAACATCCTCCCACCTAAGTGACGAAAACCTAACTATTGAGTGACTCGCCAATAATAAATACGCTAATTTCAAATATAAAATAGCAAACTTTGATAAAACTACAATCTCGAATAACATTTAAAAATGAACTAAAACCTAAGCAGATACAAAAGAAAACTTATAAAATACTAATACAAATATATTTTCGAATGGGCACTACGCGTTACCCGTTCAGTTGGTCCGCTGAACCAGTCTTAACAAAGATCCTCTAGCTGTGCTAACTCTAGCTAAACGAATCTCTCCATCTTTACCAGGAATTATCAATTTAATTAATTAATTAATTACCACGGTACGACCTAACGGCCACTGAATACGTCTGTCAAAGTCATTCCCAATCAACACTATCTCTCCTACTGAAACTTGTCTACAAGATTTTTAGCGCTCCAAGACTTTAATTTCCGTAAGTATTCGTTTCTAAATCTATGCCTCAGGTCATCTCGGAGTTTCCGCTTGTGTTGCAACTTCTTACATAACGAACCAGAATCAACAAAGTCACAAGCGGGAACACTAGCATGGACCAACTCTCTCATAAACATCGCAGGCGTAAGAAGTATAAGTTCATCAGCATCCCCGGAGATGTAAGTTAATGGTCGCTGGTTTATAATCGCTTCACAATCGCAAAGAATCGTAACTAAGTCCTCATAAGTAACACGAGCACGACCTAAAACTTTACGCAAAATTTATTTTAAAATTCTCCCAAAAACCTCCCCACCAACTGGCTGTGGGGGGATTAAAACGCCACGTAACTCTTTCGACACTACAAGTCGCGGTTGTCTTATCCCAATCCAATTTACTAAACGAGTTCTCGGTACCAACGAAATTAGTGCCATTGTCATTATAAATAGTCTATGGTCGACCGCACCGCGCAATTAATCGTCTAAGCACTTGTATAAAGTTAGTAGTAGACAATCCCGTACACAATTCTAAATGGACGACGCGATAAACCGCGCAAGTAAAAAGGCACGCCCATGCTTTTTCTCCATTCTTTAAAAATAGGGGCCCCGCAAAGTCTACGCCGGTATCTCAAAGACCGCTGCATCATGTACACGATTCAATGGAAGGGGAGGCAAATTTGTCACAAACGGCTTACTCTCGTGTCGTCTACAAATGACATAACTAGATATAACCGGTCGGATAGCCCTTCGCCCGCCAATGATCCAATATTTTTCACGCAGGACAGTGATTAATCATTGGGTGCCAACATGTAAAGACTTGACATGCTGTAAATAGGTGTAAACCTATTAGCTAAAAAATGTTTTGCTGTGTCATTTAGATTACAAACTCTAGAACGTAAGCGGATCACGCCAAGATCATTTCTGAAGGGAGTTAAACTACATAAACGAGGGTCATTCTCACCACTAAAACTCTCGTTTTGGATTAGCTTTAAAATATGAATTTCGGCAGCTTCTAATTCGTCAACAGAGAGCTCGCTGTGTAACTTTTTTGTCGGATTTCTCATATTATATACAAATCTAAAAATCCAACCAATCATCCGTAAAGTCTTAGTATATTTTGAAAAATATGCAATGTGCCAATCTACTGGAAATGAATCGGAATTAATAAGTGTGGTGATATACTTTTTCCTCTCCTTATTAATTTCCTGGTCATCATAAAGAATTTCAACTTGCGGCCACATTTTTGGTTCATCGTAAAGCCAACTTGGTCCCTCCCACCATTTAGATATATACAATTGTTTTGGAGAACAGCCACAAGAAGGAAGATCTGCAAGGTTTAAAACCCCTGGAACAAGATGCCAATCCTCAATAGCGGTATGGCTTCCAATTTACTTCACCCGGTTACCCACAAAAGCTCTCCAATTCTCTTTACTTCTTATCCAACTTAAAACAGTGGAGAAATCACTCCAAAAATAAACCGGCAAATTCGAACCAAACATGAAATTTTCTTTCAGAGAAACAAACAATCCAGTTCCAATGATAGCTGCTAGGAGCTTTAAACGTGGTATAGAAGCATTTTTTAGAGTCGCTATTCTAGCCTTAGCCGTCAATAAACGAACAAAATCATTTTCATCTAAACTACTTCTAAAGAAAATAACGGAAGCATAAGAATCCTTGCTCACATCACAAAAAACATGTATACTTCCAGAATCGAATTGAAAATTATCTCCGTGAATTCACCTTGGTATTTTAATCTCTGGTAAATAATGCAACTCATCCAACCACTCACAAAACATATTTTCAATATCGGAATCTACAAGAGCATCCCATGTCAATTTTTTTCCCACGTTTTTGTAGCAGTAACTTTGGTAAAAGGGTTGACGGTGCAGTGAAACCAATAGGATCGAATATCCTGTGAGCAAAAGAAACCATTAACCTTTTATTGATTGGCTTTTCTTTTAGCTCATTGACACCATTCAAACATGCTTCATTTGCTTACAGGGTATCGTCATTTTTGTTCCACATCAGCCCTAAAACAGTAGTTTTAGACAAACTCTCAGAAATTTCGTAAACCTGACCGGAAAAATCCCACCCTCTGAGGTCAAAATTAGCCTCATTCATAAGAATGATGGATTCTTTAATGAATCCATCATCATCATTCGAAATACTCGTGACACAATTGTTAATATAAAAACTTTTCACCAACTGTAACACTGCCTCTTTATTATACAGTGCATTATTACTTAAGCATCTTTCCAACGCTTATGAAAGATGATACTCTATAGTCGCCCCTAATAAAAACGGACTGCTACTGTGTCGAAAAATCCTATCTTGACCTTCAGAATCAATCCACAAAAAAACGCAAAAAATCTCTATCTGACTGATCTGTAGGAACGCCTTTCTGATATCCGACACAACGCCGATTTTACACATTCTAAACCTCAACACAATGTGCGGAATTAATTCAATGACATTAGGCCCCTTATCTAGACACTGATTAAGAGAAGGGTGATCTTTTGTCCTCGCTGTTGCATCGAATACTGGCCTGATACGGGTAGTACTATCCTCATTTACAACTGGACGATGCGGTAAGTAACATACATTCGTCATCGCAGGCACTTCCTCAAACACCTCCTTAATTATATTATCACTTAACCACTCCTTCAAAACTTCGACTAGATTATCTCTTCTCAAATTAAAAAGGGTATTTGGCAGCCTAGCTTTCGCGACATTGTATAAAGTTGGCAAATGCGGATGACCCTCTAACCATGGCAAACACACTCCATACCTCTCCTCAGTATTAATTGTCTTTCCAAAAATAGCGCTTTAGTAGCTAAGGCTAACTCTTGTGGCGATTTCTTTTCGACTGGATCTTTAATACCTAAAACGTCTAGTTCACACAGTTTGTGCAAAGTCGCGTCATTTCCAAAAAGTGCTATATCAAGCATGGTTTTGCTATTGACAGAAGAAATTGGTGTCTTACCCATCAAGGTGCAGCCCAAAAATGTTTCTACGAATAATAGTCCGCAAGAGAGTACATGCCTTCTACCAGTATACAAAAGATCCGCTTTATCAGAACCAATTAACATGTCAATCTTATTACAGCTATTAAAATTATTGGATAATTGGATACCACATGAATTCAATTCATCAATACAATCACCACAAAACACAGGAGGGATAACCGAACAAATAACAGGCTTACTTGAAACTCCTTAACTAAATTAAAATTACTAAAACTAAGTTTAATGACATAACATTCATGACCCTGTTCCTTTAGGGATCCACCAAAAAGGCAATGTACAATTTTTGTTAAACGCTTAGACTCAAGCCCTAATACATTCCCTGTAGTCTGCAAAACGTATGACCTCTGTGACCCTGCTTTTACAAACGGACTACCATTAACGTGATCTAAACGAATTCTTAAAGTCTGCATAAAAACATGGTCATGACTACTATTTACACTTATTAGCTCCCTAGAGGCTGAGTTCTCACTTGATTGTGACGAATTCAAATCTGTTTGCTGCTTTTTATGTGGCAAACTAGGACACATCAAGAGAAAATGGGACTTACCACAAATAACACACTTTAAACGAGACCTACACTAATTCGCTTGATGTCCTCTTTTTAGACAGCAAAAACAGGCACGTTTTTCGCCTAAAATCGATCGTTTTTCCTCAAGAGAAAACTGCATAGATTTAAAACAATTAACAGCTTCAAGAGAATCATCACAAAGAACACATTTTAAAACATTAGGTTTGGCATTAACTAGATATTCCTTGCTCAGAAAATTCTGAATTATATCGAGTTGAGCCACTTGAACGCCTGGAATCTTCGGAAGATAACTTTATGCGTTGGTTATTTTCTACTTCACTTTCCAAAAAATACGTAAGACTTTTTATCTTCTCTTCCAGTAAATCTTCAGGAAAACCCGACTCTATTAAAGGAAAAAGTATAGCTGCGCATTTGTCTGATTTAATACCCAGTGTATCTAACGCGCGCATTTGGATTTCTAATCTGTCATATAGCATAGCAATGTCTATCTTTTCGCGAAAATAGCGTCCGAATCGAGAGGTTAAACAGTTCACAATTTGAATGTAGTTATATCCGGTTGCTGGAAAACTTTCAACCAACTGAGGTGCACGACTTCCCGGAACAGTAGCCTGAATTAAATACTCTATCTTGTCTGTATGGTCAATATCAGGGCCATCGTGTACGTTTTTGAACTGAGACCAAAATGACAACCAAATTTGCGCTTACCTGTCAGATCCTGATCAATAGAGAGATTACTGTGCAACCGACCTTGCTGTAAGGGCTCTCCATCAGACTTACATGCCTTATTGTACCGTTGTTGCAGACGAAGATACTTCTTTGTATATTCTTCGTTACCTTCCATTTCCATCAGCAAATCGTCCTCCGAAGCATCTGTTTCCAACAATAACTCGTATACTTCACCATCAACAACTTTCAATGTCCCCTAGTTAGTTTGGAAAACATCTCATACAACATTTGCTAGCATCTTTATCGTTAAACAGCTTTTCAAGATCATTTATCTGCCTGGAAAATGCAGCACGCAAAACTTTTCTACTCTTCCTCTTTGCCTCCATTTGCTTGAAAATTGGCTCAATAAAATGTTCAAAACAATAATCATTTACCTAAAATACGAGTGGTAGCCAGACTATATTTTTATTGAACAATCATTAATGCCAATTGATAAAATATATCTTACGTATCTTATCAACATTTGTTCACCTAAAAGTGTGCGGTCCTGCGTAATACTTATACTTATCAGTAGAAAACTTCTCAATCTTGAATCTGTCCTGTCGCGGTCGCCACTATTGCGTCTTGCGTTAAAAAAACTACACTTTTAATTTTCGCAATCAGGTTCTTCAAATATTGATTCAATTGAGTAGACAGATTGAATACATGTTTGTCAAAAACGAACTAAATATATTTTTTT